>PVIR01009114.1:0-54450 GCA_004026965.1 Petromus typicus | reverse complement strand
AGTGCTGGGGATTACACTCAGGGCCTGGTACTTGTCAGACCAGCACCCCACCGAGCCACTCAGGCCTCACTTAGTTTTTTTTTTCTTTTTTTTTTAGGTTTTTTGAGACAGGGTCTCGCTTTGTGGTTCAGGCTGGCCCTGAGCTCAGCCTCCAACTCACATCACAATCCTCCTGCCTCTGCCTCCCGAGTGCTGGGATTACAAGGCCTCACTTAGTTTTGCGATGGACCCTCACTGCGCTGCGCAGGCTGGCCTTGAACCGCTCGGCTCCAGTGACCCCACTCCCACCCCCACCCCGCCTTAGCGCCCTGCGCAGCTGAGACTACCGCTGCCTGCCGAGAAGCCTGAGGCTGGTGAGAGAATGAAGAACCCAGACAGGGTCATGGTCTCTTGGGCTCTGTAGAGGAAGGCCTGGAGCCAGGAATGCCTTGGCCCACCGCCCAACACCCTCGCAGGATTTGGGACCGCTCCCCTCGTCCGGTGCGTCTCCATCGCCGCCAGCGGAGAGCAGAGAGGCCGCGTTGGAGACGGTCGGCCGCGCCACGGTGGGTGAGCTCCCGAAAGGGCTTTCCTTCTTCCAGGGAGTCAGATGACGAAACCTGGGGGGACGGTCTGAGCTCAAAGGTTTGTTTACTTTATTATCTTTTTACCCAAAGGAATGTGCCAGTTTGGTTAATGTTTATTTTATTAAATAATCTAGTTTTGGACGTGTCCATAAAAGTTAGTGCTACTTTTATTTTAAAAAATATATCTTTGCCGTTAATTTCAGAGTTCTTCTGGGCCCGTTGGCTCTACCGCCACCTGGTGGCGGATTCTTGTAGCGCAGCTGGCCAGATCCAGTCCGGGTGGGAACTGCAAAGCCTTCGTTTTTTGGGCGGCTGTGAGGATGCAGTGCCTGGTGCTTGGTAAATGCTGAAGGCATCATAACTGTTGGCCTTATTGAAAAAATTTTTGCTGTCCAAGAGCTCTGTTCTTTCTGCTGCGGACTCACCTGAGGCTGCAGAAGCCAGGGCTCTCCATCAGGTGGACACTATGCTGGGGAGATGTGTGGGAGGCCGGCAGGGCCCAGCATGGCAGGTGACAGGTAGCAGGACCAGTCAAGCCCTAAGGGAATATAAAGTCGGCCAGGTGCACAGGCACTGGGGAGGGTGGCCTGGAGGACATACTAAGGGAAAAGCATGAGCACTGTCGGTACTGACAGCTCGACACCGGCCAGTTGGGCGGCAGGGCCGCTGAAAAGTCTAATTTGATGGAGTCTTTGAAGGGACAAGGTACATGAAAGATCTAAAGATGTTCATTCACTTATAATTACTCAGAGGAATCACTGGAAATAAATATTGTGGCTTGTATCGAGATGTCCCTCAAACCCTCATGTGTTCACAGGGGATTTTTCAGAACTGGCTGGCTGTAGGGCGTGTGAATTAGTCTACTGAGTGGAAGTAGTGTAATTCTGGGTGTGGAGAATGCAAGCTGCACTCTGGGTGTGGGTGACACCAATCAATACGCTCACAACCTGGGTGCAATATTGTGGTTCATTTATGCAGTCTTTTTTTTCCCCCCCAGGGACAATGCATGTAAGTTGGGGGGTGCTGCTAATAAGCAGGCTAATACTACATAGAGGACACATGATAAAAGGTACGATTAAATAGGTATTAAAAGTTAGCAGCTGTATAGGCCACACCAGCCATAGTGGTATAAACTATGGTAGGGATTTTTTTTTTTTTTTTGGTGGTACCAAGGATCAAATTCCCGACCTTGTGCCTGCAAGGCGGGCAGCAACACCACTGAGCTAAATCCCTGGCCATAGTGGTATAAACTATGAATCAGCCACTTAAGAGGCTGAGGCTGGAGGACCCCTTGAGCACAGGAGTTTGAAGCCAGGGTAGGCAAGGTGCGTGACCTTGTCTTAAACACACAAAATAATGGTCATATTATTTTGAGCTGGGGTTATCTTTCAATGGTAAAGCACTTGCCTAACACACAAGAAGCCCTGGACTCTATTTCTACAATGGGGGAAAAGCCATATGCATGTGTAAGATAGATGCAAAATGTATAAGACAAAAGTTGACAAAACCACAAGGAGAGACTGACAAATTCAACATTGAAGATGTTAGTGCTTCTATCATTAACTGAGAGATTGGGAGGATAAAAAATGACAGGGCAGAAGATTTGAACCTCTCCATACAGCACCTGCAGCCTGCAGCTAGAATATGCGATCATGCGCACCAGGGAAGGTGGGGGCTGGGCAGGTCTTCCAGGGGGTGGCTGCCACCTGGTGGGTTCAGGCCTCCAGGGGGGGTGGGGGGGCACAGGTCTGGGGCTCGAGGCGAAGGTTTCGGTGAACTCTAAGACGACCACCTGACTCTTCCCCGGGCTCCAGGCCCGCCGACCCCTGAGTGGGGCTGGGGCCACAGGTCAAACGCAACCTCAGGGCCCAGAGACCCTGGAACTGTCCCAAGTCCCTGGGGAACCGAAAAACAGAGTTTGTCTCAGCTCTTCATTTGAATTTGTGTGTGTGTGTGGGGGGGTAGTGGAAATTGAACTCAGGACCTTGTGTTTGTCAGGCAAGTGCAGTGCCACTGAGGTACATCTCTGGGGCCGAGATTTTTAAAGATAAGGCAAAATTCTTTTTTCCCTTTCTTTCTAAACTACACAATAGCCCTATTTTTTTTAACCCTGTGGTTGTCTATGCTTGTTATATCTAAGAAATAATTGTCAAATCCGATGTCATGAGAGTGTTGCCCTATTTTCTTCCAAAAGTCTTATATTTAGATGTGTGATCCACTTAGGTAATTTTTGCACATGGTGTCAGGTGAGTGTAGTAGGTTTCCCCAGAGAATCCTAAGAGATAACCGGGATGGGCTCCGGATGGTTAGAAGAGGCAGGAACCCACTGCCCGCCCACTGCAGGCTGGAGGATGGAGACCACCAGTGCTGTGACAGAGTCCGAGTCGGAGGCCCAAGAACCAGGCGCTCCCCCATCCGAGCAGGAGAAGATGAATGTCTGGGACTCAGGCCAGTGAGCTCGCCCTCTCTCCCTGCGCTGTCTAGCCAGCTCTCCCCCAGCAGCTTGGTGAGGGCGCGTCCTCTCTGCCAGCTCCTGATTCCAGTGCAGGCCTTTTCCAGACGGATTACAAGTAATCGCCATGGCGAGTGCCTGGCTCTTCTTTTGCCTGGGGACATCCAAATTTCCCAGCTCCATGTGATGAAATCACTTCTCTTTCCTCAATGGACTGTCATGGCTTCTTGTCCAGACATCATTTGACCTCGTCCGCAAAGGTTTCTGGGCTCTCCATTCTGTTCCGCCATTGTGTTTTTATGCCACCATTACATTCGGTTTTCATGAGTCTTGTTTTGCAGTAAACTAGAAGTCTGAGTCTTTCAGTTTCATTCTTGTTTTGGCAAATGAGAATCCATGTGGCGTTTAGGACAGGTTTTTCCTACTTCTGCAAAGAATGCCACTGGGTTTTGACAGGGACGCACTCAACCAGATGTGCAGTGCCATGCTGGGCTCTCGTTACCCTGCTAGTATCTCTAAGACCTGTAACAATGTCCCCGTTTCACTCCAATACAGGTAATTTATATCATTTTGTCCTTAAATTCTTGCTAGGGGGTTTAACTGTATTAATGTCAAGGAACCAACTTTTAGCTTTCTTAACTACTGTGTATCTGCTTTCAATGATTGATTTTTGCTTTTACCTCTAATGTTTTCTTCTTAGATTTAGTGTTGATTTTAATGTTTAAACCTACTTTCTTTCAAATATATGTAATCTTTTTTTTTTTTTTTGGTTTTTTGAGACAGGGTCTTGCTTTGTAGTTCAGGCTGGTCCTGAACTTACCCTCAAACGCACATCACAGCAATCCTCCTGTGCTGGTATTACAGGTGTGAGCCCCCACGCCCGGCACTGTGGTATGTGGTACTGGTTGCTGCTGGGCGTGAGTCTCCACACCCAGTATAGTATGTGGTTACTGGGGATCGAACCCGGGTCCTTGCGCTTGCAAGACAGGCGCCAGAACCACTGAGGTAACTCCCCGGCCCTTTACAGAACTCATTCTTAACTTTTTAATACTTCATTTTAATTTCTACTTTTCGAATACTGAAAAGTATTAAATGTAGATTTTTAAAAATACCCTGGCTATTAGAAGAAATAACTTCTGTTATAAAATTCTTTTTTTTTTTTTTGAGACAGGGTCTCGCTTTGCAGTTCAGGCTGGCCCTGAGCTCAGCCTCCAACTCACATCACAGCAATCCTCCTGCCTCTGCCTCCCGAGTGCTGGGATGACAGGCGTGAGCCACCACGCCCGGCGCTGTGGTATGTGGTGCTGGTTGCTGCTGGGCATAAGTCTCCACGCCCAGTATGGTATGTGGTTACCGGGAAATCTAACCCGGGCCCTTGCGTTTGCAAGATAGGCGCCAGAACCACTGAGCTAACTCCCTGGCCTTGTTATAAAATTCTTTTAAAAGTTCTTTTAAAAAGCAGTAATTGTAATCCCTGGTATCCCCCCCATCCCCACCCCCTACGATTAACTGTGCTACAAACAAATTTCAAGCCGGGACCTGCCGGAGGGCACCTGTAATCCCAAACTCCGGCAGCTCAGGCAGGGAGATGCTTTGAGTTTGAGACCAGACCAGGCTGCATAATGAGTTTAAGTCCAATCTAGGGAACGTAGACTCTTTTTCAAAGAAGAAAATCAAAACATTTTTCAAACTTATTCCATCAAATTATTCCTAAATACAGGTAAAATCAAGTGTATGTTTGTATATTCTAAGGAAGAGAGCGTAACCTCATCCTGACTCATCTTTTCCCTCTGTGGGTTCCGAACACAAGACTTGATGCATGCCGGCGGGTGCTCCATCATGAGCTCCGTGCCTAGCTCTCACCGTGAGACAAGGTCTTGCTCTGTTGTCCAAGCTGATCTCAACTCCTGAGCTCAAGACTCTCCCACATGCCGGGACTCCAGGCGCCTTCCTGGACAGCTGGCTCTAACTCATCTAATACAGGTTACAAAGGCCTTCTCAAATTAGGGCTGCTAAGAGGAAAACTCCAATACACTTAGTGCACAGTTGGTTTGGGGAAGGAGTCTGCACTTTTCACTGTATTGCTGCAGTGCTTGGGAATTCAGCCCAGGGTCTTGGACGTAGCAGGCGGGTACTGTACCACTGAGGTACGTTCCAGCCCCAAGCGTCTGATATTGCTTGCCAAGTGGAAAGAGGTTCCATTTCATTAGCCAAGAGAGGATACAGCTCAATGGAAGGAAATGTGCATCCATACAGATGACTTCTGCTTGTACCAATGTTATCCCTTGAAAAAGCAGAGTGCTGGATGTGGTGACACACACTTATAAACCCAGTACTCTGGAAGGCTGAGGCAAAAAGATCTCAAGTTTTAGCCCAGCCTAGAACCGTGGCGACTTAGTGGGATCCTGTCTCAGAATGAGGAAATTAAAAAGGCTGGAGATATAGTTTAATGCAAAGGTCCAAAGTTCATCCCTCGAACTGCTAAACAGACAAAACTTAACCATTCCCCATACACACCAAAAACAAAACAAAAAACCCACAGCAAAAAGGAAAAACAAAAAAACCTCGTAAAACTCATACAGCATTTCAGTATCTTATTTTTAAAAAACATGTGGGTCTCAGACAAATTTATACAATTAAACATTTTGGAACATATCATTTCCTCACAGTGCCACAGATTGATATGTGTGGATTATGTTAAAGTAACAAAAATCCTCTGAAAATCAGCACAGATTTTATTTATTTATTGTATAAGTTTGGCAAACAGCACAAAAATCCAGCAACATTTTAAACATGTAAAAAAGGCAAATGTTAAACAGTACTGGTTTTACTTTAAAACATCATTAAAATAATGGGGACACATGAAGATTCTGCAAGCTAGCAAATGAAAGTGCCCGGCTTCTGAACAGACAGCGTACAAAATGACACGTGATAAAGAACAACATAATTTATCTTTACAAAACTTACAGCAAGCAACAGAAAAAAAGGACATCCGGAGGGCTGAGCACGCACGTTCATGCCGCAGATCTCACACGGGGCAACGCTCCGGCGTGGACCCCGAAAGGCCACGTGCAGAGCCAGGCAGAGGCAGGAGGCTCGCCACTGAGGTGAAGGGCGCCGGGGAACGACAGTGCTCGGCTGCGACACCACGCAGCGGCTCCTGGACCCGCCCGGCGCGCTCCACCCTGGCCTGCGGACTGTCTGACAGTGTCCCCGTGTCCAGGAAGCTGAGACACTGTTCTTGGCAATGCAGAATCTCTGACCAGTTCCGAAATCCTGATGAAGCACAGCTGCAGAGAGGCATTTTCTAGTGTACGTAGATGTGATGGGGCCATCAACGAATGTGGAAGGAAATAGTAAGATTTTACATAAATATCGCTGAGCTTTGTTAAACCAAACAGCTCAACTGTAAGGCAAGAGAAAACACCCCCTCCCTCTCCTCCATTGGTGGGTCTCACCAGCAGATACAGGAGTTCAGTCTTGTGTAAGTTTGGGGAGATACTATGCGAACTGCTCTGAGGCAGCCAGCAGCGGGAGGAGCGTCGGAAGTCAACATGCTGATGATAGCAGTCACTGGTTCAGAAGCCCCACAGACAATCTATTGGTTTACAGTAGTAATCAACACTTTGAAATCAGCACCAGTCCCCCAAAGCTAAAATTATTATCAAATACCCCCTTTTTGTGCTATACGAACACAACTATGATCAAGTTTTTAAAAAGCTGAATTTATTGAACTCATTGTATATTTTTGTGGTACCGGGTAGCAACTTAAATTCATTTACTTGTGCTTCTGTTTTGGGGCACTTTGATTGAAGAGAAATTCACTTCACAGGATTACATCTTGCTAAAGCATTCCTTAGCATTGGTCCAAACTTGAATTCCCTAAAACCAAAAGTAATTTTAAAAACTCAATTCTGGAAGGATTCTCAAAACCCAAGTATTTGGCTTAGCAATATATAGTAGTTTTGCTTTTTGGTATAATTAACAGAAGTCCAGTAAATATGACATTATGTCAGGAGACAGCTAATACCAACAAATGTCTAGTGGCTCTGAAAAAAAGGGAATGTCTTGAATGAATTTATTTTCACAATTTAAGAAGAATTCCACAACTTGTAAACTCAGTTTTCAAGATTCACACCATAAACCCATTCACTCTTATCATTTCTATCTGTACAAGTTCACAGGCATTTTTTAAAAATGTAACATGTGAAACAAACGAAAACACTTTCTTAATTTCTTAGCTCAACACACAGAACTAATAAGTTAGTTAATGACCCTATCTGTAGTGTGTGGGGCTGAGGCTGAAGCCCTGCGCCTCAGGAGCTGCTGGGCAAGGCCTGCTCTGCCGCTGAGCCGCAGTCCAGCCCTGAAGTTTGACAAACACGAATTCTGCCCTGAGAGCTCGAGTCCGTCTCAGGGCTCCTGGCAGTCTACTTACACATGGGTACAGGTGGGTTTGGAAAGATGTAAGGGTAAAAAGCCTGAGCAAGTGGTAAAATGAAGCTACTCTGTCAACAGACAGAATACATACTATTTAACAACTGCTAACTCATGAGAAGGGAACTTTTCATACTTAAGAGTTAAGGTACACACATACACACACACAGTTTGTTTTGGGGGAGGGGGTACCAGGAATCAAACTCAGGAACTTGCGCTTGCCAGGCAGGCAGAGCCCATTGAGCTACATCCCTTGTCCCAGCATTAATATTAAATTAATATCTACTAAGGCTTTAGACGATAGGAAATATATTAAAAATCTTTTCAGTTTCCATCCCCCGATGGGATATAAAAGACAGATTAAGGAATAAAAGATAAAAATCCTCCTCAACATCTCAGATTGGCTGGATAATGTGATGTGTAGAAATAGGGTGCTCGCCGCCAGCAGGACCACGATGGACCTCGATGTCCAAAAGACAGCGAGCAGAGGGGCACGGAGCACACCCTAGGGTGCATCCTGTGGTCCTGTCTTGCATCAAGCAGGACACACCAAACGCCCGGAAGGACGCACAGGAGAGTGTGCCGGGCAAGAGCTGAGCGAGGGATTCTGGGGAGGAGAGCTCTTCTGTAACGCGCTTCTGAACTGACCCGCTTGCGTAGCTGTGGGGATGGAAACCAGCGCCCGTGTGACGCCAGGGAAGAGCCCTACCACTGCGCTCCGTCACGGAGCCCTACCTCACTTTTAAAATTCCAAGACAGGGTGTCGCTAGGAGTCAACTTGTGATCCTCCTGCCTTAGCCTTGAATTATTTCACATTTTTGCCATGAGCATACGCATTATTTTTATAATATTTAAATTTTAAATGGACAAAGATGAAGTAATTGGAAAACCAATGAAGTATTTTTAAAAGCTTCAGCCTACCTGATAAAAATAAATCAGACAGGGCCGGGGAGTTAGCTCAGTGGTTCTGGCGCCTGCCTTACAAGCGCAAGGACCCGGGTTCGATCCCCAGTAACCACATACCATACTGAGTGTGGAGACTCACGCCCAGCAGCAACCAGTACCACATACCACAGTGCCGGGCGTGGTGGCTCACACCTGTAATCCCAGCACTCGGGAGGCAGAGGCAGGAGGATTGCTGTGATGTGAGTTGGAGGCTGAGCTCAGGGCCAGCCTGAACCACAAAAAGCGAGACCCTGTCTCAAAAAAAAAAAAACAACCCTTAAAAATAAACAAATCAATCAATCAATCAATCAATCAGACAATTCACTACCACAAAGCTTTCCCCAGAAAACTTAGAAGTGTTACTTATTTAGGTATTGAGGACGGAACCAACGGCCTTCACACTGAGCTATGTCCTATTGTTTTTAATTTTTGAGACAGAGTCTTGGTAAACTATAAACTACCTTGAGGAAGCTCTCAACTGAAATCATCCTGCCTCCGCTGGCCTGAGTGCTGGGATTATATGTGCACTATCTTGTCTGGCTACTATTTACTTTTCAAATACTTTGTTCCTACTGGGGTGGGACACTATGCAGGAGAGAACCCAGTGGCCTGTTTGCTTATGTGGGGTTTTTTTGTACTGGGGATCAAAGTCATGACCTTGTACTTTTAAGGCAGGTACCAGAACCACTGAGCTAAACCTCCCACCCATGGTCTGTTTACTGAGACGGGGTCTTGCGTAGATTTAGTGCAGGCTGGCCTTGAACTCATAGGATTCCCCTGGTAGAGTGCCAGAACTGTGGGTCTGGTGAAATGATTTAGTATCTTTAAGTTTTTGTTTTGGTTTATTACTATTGCACTTTAGTTGGCAGACTGTATTCAAGCAACACTTTAATTATAATTAGCACCTGAAATAGATATTATAATGAAGTTGATATATATATATATATATTTTTTTTTAGGTTTTTTTTTTTGAGACAGGGTCTCGCTTTGTGGTTCAGGCTGGCCCTGAGCTCAGCCTCCAACTCACATCACAATCCTCCTGACTCTGCCTCCCGAGTGCTGGGATGACAGGCGTGAGCCACCACGCCCGGCACTGTGGTATGTGGCACTGGTTGCTGCTGGGTGTGGGTCTCCACACCCAGTATTGTTATGTGGTCACCGGGGAATCGAACCCCGGTCCTTGCGCTTGCAAGACAGGCGCCAGAACCACTGAGCTAACTCCCCGGGCCAAAGCTGATATATTTTAAGTTAATATACATGTAATATATACAAACTATAGACAGTTACTTATCTGTGAAAAGCTAAGGTTAATCTCCATTTCTGACACTTAATTTTAAGTTTCTAAAGAAAAGGTCACTGTCAATTTCAAACATAAAAGTCTATTCCACCTCGGCAAAAAATAAAACACGTTGAAGTTCACAGTAAGGTTCTTTGGAAATAAGGAAAATGCGCTCTGACAAAAGTCTTGCTTCCTCCAGCTGCTTTCTTAGGACCTGTGCACCAGGGGCAGAGTGCTGACACACCTACCGCCATACCCCAGCCCACCTTCACTCTCGGCGCCCTCGATGCTCTGTCTTCTACAAAGGGAGAGGGAGAGACTTTCCACTGTGACCCAAGGTCCGTGGCACTTCAGGGATTAGGGAGTGACTAGATCACTAGGAGTTTGCTAATGAGCCTTTTATAGCGCAAACAACCCCCCCCCCTCCAAACAATGCTAAAGGCCTCTGCTATCTGATTAGAAACAGACGGAGCAGCTGGCACAGGGACAGGAGCGCTGCTGAAGGGTGAGGTCCTGGGACCGCACCACTGCCCGCTTGGCAGTCACGCAGAGTCCCGAAGACCTGGAGCCCTGCTCCTCAGGCCGCAGCAGCCCACTGCTTACCGTCTGTGACTGCTGCTGCGGTGATACCCGGGAAAAGCCGATGAAAAGTGATGCCTCAGCCAGAGAGTAAAGCTTGTGGCTAAATTAAAGCACAGGAATTGTATAGACTGTATGTTTATACGAGTGTGATTTTTTTTCCCCCTCTAAGGTCTTCAGAAACAGAGAAATTCTTTTTTGTTGAAATAAGGAAATTCTTATTCCTCTGATTCCCTTGCTTGGTGGGGTGTGCCGGATGGCCGAGCACTGGGTAACACCTGTGAGGAGGCCCCAGGTATAACCCCAGCTCTGGGGAAGAACAAGAAACAGCACTGCTACTGGTAGTGGTGGTTCTGAGACCAGATCTTAGGTTACAAAAGAGAAGTTAAGGAAGCGTCTGAGTTTCTTCACAGAACAGCATTTCGGGAAGATTTGTTACTGTCAAATGCTTATTTTGACCAGAAAAGACCTCAGTATTCATGTGTTTGCTGTGGGAATTTGCTACACGGAAGTTTTACTTTGCCGCTACCCAAACCATATCCCCACTTTCCCCTAACGTCTGACCATTTTCCAACCTGAGTGTGCCTCGTTACTGGACAAGGTATCTCTCTGCCTGCCCAGAATACCACGTAAGGAAAGCATGCTGCTGGTGTGTATTCTCCAGTACAGTTCTAACTCGGGTCCACGGGCTTGGGGCTGTAGGTGAGCGTAGACAGTACCTGACATTTTGATGACAATACTTCTCTCAGTTCTAAGCAGAGAAATTAGGAAACGTTCTAGAAAGGAACAATGAAAATAAAAATCTTCTGGTTCACGTAAGAGAACCCCGTCAGCCTGTACGCCCTGTGAGCTCCGGCGCCCCGGAGGCCGGGCCTACCTTTTTGCACACGCTGATCTGCATGACGGCGTAGCTGATGAGGGCCTCCTTCAGGTCGTGGTTCTTCTGCTCTTTGAAGCGTTCAATATCAGCCCAAGCATTTTTCACAAACTCTCTGAAACACAGGATGTAATCATCACTCTTACTTAAATCATGCAGATCAAACATTACAGACTCAATGAACCAGTTACTAAGTTTGTTTCTGTCAATAAAGAAAAGCTATTCTTTATAATCCTTTTTTTCCTTTCTCAAAAATTGAAGAAAAAGCAGATGTAGTTATATATCCTTCCAATTTAATAATCTATGGTTTTGACACAAACTGTAAATATTCCTTTTTTGATATGTCTGTGATGTGCAGTTATATTTGTTTGGGGTATTGGGATATAAATTTCTCCCTTTCCTTTCCCTGATCCTCTCCCAAAAAGTCTACCTTCTTGTTTGCTTTATTTTACTCTTTATTTGTACTTGTGGTTTCTCAGCACAGACAAACCCGGTGATATTTAACCTTCCATGTCTGGTGCATTTCACTTCATGATTGGAGGATCCATCCATTTTTCTAGATGTGACTCGATTCCATCCACCCATGAACGGCTAATACTCCGCTGTGTGTATATACCATACTTTCTTTATCCACGCAGCTGCTCATGGGCAGCTAGGCGGTTTCTGGAACTGAGCTGCTGTGGATTGTGCTGCAATGGACACAGGTATGCGACAGTCGCTGTAGTACAATGGCTTGACTCTTGGGGGAGACAGAGTGGAAGCTCAGGCCACGTCTGTAGAAAGAGCTGTGGGCAGGACCTGAGGGCCACTGCTCGGCACCAGAAACGATCTACTCTTTTTTTTTTTAAGGTTTTTGAGACAGGGTCTCGCTTTGTAGTTCAGGCTGGCCCTGAGCTCAGCCTCAAACTCATCACAATCCTCCTGCCTCTGCCTCCCGAGTGCTGGGATTACAGGCGTGAGCCACCACGCCCGGCACTGTGGTATGTGGTACTGATTGCTGCTGGGCGTGAGTCTCCACGCCCAGTATTGTATGTGGTTATCACGGGATAGAACCCGGGCCCTTGTGCTTGCAAGACAGGCGCCGGAACCACCGAGCTAACTCCCCGGCCCAGAAACGATCTATTCTTGACAAGACAAAGTGTGAATGCCATGGATCCCGTGGTGCATGCACAGCATTCACAGGACCACTAGGCTTCGGGAGAGACATTACCCACCTACAGCCTCAGGTGCTTGAGTCCAGGCATTCCAGACAGCACACTGTCTCAGACACACCGACAATATATTCACTATCTATTTTTTTTTTAAAGGGTTCTGATACGTGGTTCTCTTTTTAATTCTATTTATAAAAGTCTGACTTATTTGGTGCCATTAGTTCTACAAACACAGCAAAGCCACCTCAAACCTACTGGTCCCGGGGGCTCTGCACTGGTTCACAGACTGACTGTTGCGGCCAGGACCACACACCTCTGGGGCTGGGTTTCCAGAAACACTGTAGGAAGCTGCACCACGGGGACGAGTCGGGGCCCTGCCGCTTGGGGCAGCAAGGGGCAGCTTCAGAGGTGCACCTGGGAGCCGGGCACCACCGGGCACCGAGGGACGGTCAGGCTTGTGGGGACGGAAGAGGGAGACCGCGCAAGAGCAGAAATCACAAGAAGCACGTGAGAACAGCCCGGCCCCTCCTCCCCTTTCCCGGAGCACACTGCTGTTCCTGTGTCGTGGCTCTCGGTGACACGCATTAGGAACACGCCACCTTCATTCAGAGAGCAGACTGTCTCTGGGATGCTCACGAAGGTGGGGATTCCCACTGACAGACCCTCTCTCTGTCACATGCGGTGCACACAGCGCTGTCCAGCAGCTCGGCATTTTTACCTGCCTTCCAGATTCTTCGACTTCAGCTGCTGCTCCCCCTCACTGATCTGTTCCTCCAGCACCTTTATTCTGGCTTCTCTCTGCTCTGGGGCTTCTTGACCAAAGAGCTTGGTGGTCATTCCCTTCAGGGAGAAGGTCCTCACAGTCTGAAATGGAGCAGGTGCGTGAATCGCACACACAGACGTACACACACACACACACACGTACACATACACACGTGCACACACACTCTCTCTCTCTCTCTCTCTCTCTCTCTCTCTCTATCTCTCGGGCTGCTGCTCAGCCCTCCAGGGGAAGGCCGCTCCAACACCTGCTGCAATGCGGCAACACAGGACGCTGTGTGAAGGGGCAGAGCGGACTCGCAGAGGCGGACACTGCAGGGCTCTGCCAGCACGGGGCCCGGAGCAGTGAGACTCAGGCAGGCAGCAGGATGACAGCTTGCAGGGCTCGGGAAGGGAGCATGGAGCTACTAGGGGACAGCGGTAGAGCCTTGGTTTTGCGGGATGCAGGGCTCTGGAGGCGGCCACACACCTGTGAACGCGGGACCGCTCAAGTGTGGGCTCTAAGTGGTCAGGTGGTAAACCTCATGTTAAGTGTGTTTCACACACATACCCACCCCGGGGATAGAAGCACTGGCCATCTTCCCTGACCCAGACAGAGGTCACAGCCAGGGGAATGAGAATATGAGGAAAGTATAATAGTTTTCTTTCTTTCATTAGCACACATTTGTGGTATGTATTTCTTTTTTCTAACAGGGTCTCCCTCAATATATTCCAGGCTGGCCTTGAATGTGTGGCCGGCCTCCTGCCTCAGCTTCCCAAGTGCTGGGGGTACAGGCACAGGCCACCACATCTGGTTTTTAATATAGAACAATCAAAGGGAGAAATTCTAACTGAACTTCTTAATTGCAAAACTTCCATGTGAAATATTAGATCCATTATTTTTTACTTTATATGAGTGGTCACATTTTTAAAAAATTACTGATATAGAAGGTAAAGTTCAACTGACAACTATGTAAATAAACCAACCCAAGAAGCATATTTCAAATCTGCACAGCTCACACTGAAACCTGGTGTCAATGAGGCATGTGCGGGAGGGTCATGTGGGTGCCCTCAAAGTGCCCGGGGGCACCCAGAGCTTCAGAATAACTGCAGGCATGGGCTGTGACAGCTCACAGCCAGGGTCTCTTCTCACAGAAACCTGTGCCTTGTAGATCAGCGAGTGGGTGGTGGGTGTGAAAACACTTTTAACCCTAAACTACCTATTAGACAGCTACACTGCTGCTGTCTCGTCCCCTCTAGAACGCAGTGAATGAATTGCAGTGACTACAAAAATGACCCGCGTCAGCTGGGCCTGGTGACACAAGCCTGTAATGTGAGCACTTAGGAGGCTGTGGCAGGAGGGCTGATGCGAATTTGAGGCCACCATGGGCTACCTGCTGGTTTAAGGCCAGTCTGGAATACATAGCAAGACCCTGTTCCACCAAACCAACTACCTGCCTGTGTAATCAGACGCCGGACTTTCTCCACAAGGGCTCACTGTAAGTGTCAGAGAATGAAGTACACAAAGTGCTCCTGCTCAGGAGAGATGTGGATTCTAAGTGGGGAAAGCTTTTCAAAGTAAACTAAAATTTTACAAAACTTGCCACATTAACCTGGATACTATCCAGATGCCTCACTGAACTACAGCTCCAGTCCTTTCTTATTTTTTTTTTTTTAAGGTTTTTTTTGAGACAGGGTCTCGCTTTGTGGTTCAGGCTGGCCCTGAGCTCAGCCTCAAACTCACATATCACAGCAATCCTCCTGCCTCTGCCTCCCGAGTGCTGGGATTACAGGCGTGAGCCACCACGCCCGGCACTGTGGTATGTGGTACTGGTTGCTGCTGGGCGTGAGTCTCCACGCCCAGTATGATATGTGGTTACCGGGGATCGAACCCGGGCCCTTGCGCTTGCAAGACAGGCGCCGGAACCACTGAGCTAACTCCCCGGCCAGTCCTTTCTTATTTTTGAGACCATAACTCACTGAGCCACTGAGGCTGGGCTCAGAGCTTTCTGCCTCAGCCTTCCAGAGTGCTGAGATTACTGGTGTGACATCATGCCTGGCTCTGCCAGTATCTTTTCCTATCAGAACAAAAACTAAAGCATTCTGAAGTCGCTCCCAGATTACTCTCCTGCGTCAGGGTCAGGTGCCCCATGCATTGTAACTGCTGCCCTGACATCACGAGACCTTGGGACGGACACTCACCCCGGTGGCCAGCTCCTCACACTGCTGCTTCTTGGAAGCCAGGTCCTGAGCAGCCATCTCCAAGTCGTACTGCATGAGCTCGTGCTTCCTGCACACAGCCCTGAGGAGGAAAGCGGCCTTCACCATGGTGAGAAACCTCTTCCGGGGGAGAAAGCGTTCACAGGCTTCTAGGCCCAGAACTTGGATGTCTCTAATTTCTTTTTCCTTTAAAAAAATTTTAAATTGAATCTGAGACCTCACTGAGCTAAATCCTCAACCCCATGCAGAATTTTCAAATTTAAACTGTAGTAGTCAAACATTAAAAATTAAATCTAATTTGGGGAGGAAGGGGAATGGGGAAAAATGAGAATTAGTCATGTCGTGTACTGGTACAAATTCTCAATGTCCGTTTTGATCACATGTATATAAAATGTACCAATAAAATCAACTTTAAAAAAATCTAGCGGTACTGAAGCATGAAAACCTTACATATACTTAAAAAAAAGATCGCATTTTTTCCAATAAACACATCATTATCACATATTTATGTGGTTTAAAAAAATGACATAAGAGCGTCTTTTCAGATTAATATTCATAGTCATTTTTACTATTTGGGGGAGATGTACAGAATTCTACTTTGTTCAGCAACGTTGCTTTGCTTGGTGATTTGAAAGTTTCCTGGTAAAACTGTTTACACTCAAAGCTCTAGAAGAAGAAGATTGACAATGGGCAGGTGTTTTCTAGTGACTGGGCAGCACAAGCGACACTCTTCTCCTGTTTTCCTAACACTGTTCTTTCATGTGACGGGTAACCTGACTGAAAACTACTTATGCCAGTAAAATGACTTTCTTTTCAAAATTAAACAAACAAAAAAAAATACAGTATCTTTTTTCTTAATCAAATAGGTCTAACAGATACTTCTGTTTGGCTTTATAGGAAATAACTCCCATTAAAATAGAAGAAAATTTTCCATGGTATGAAATTTTGCAACCTCCTGAGAAAGCAAACAAATGGGAGAAAAAAAATCACAGAAAGTGGCAATATTCCACCTCACATTTCTGTTTAGCACTCTACAACATAGAGGAATGTAACGAGACTTCTTTATTCTTTATCTGAGCAAAGGAATTCATTTAAAAAACATCTTACAAGATTTCTGTTTTACAGAAGCATGAGAGACACTGAGGACCAGCCAGGGGGCTGCACAGGACGCTTTATTACAGAACACTCACCGGAGGGCTTCTGCATAGAAAAGGTACTCCTTGAGCTGATCTGCATAATGTTCTTCATCTTCTAAAATGTCATCAATAGAAGACGCATACCTGTTTTAAAACACCGTATTAACACAGCAGCTTGTACCAGCGCGCAGCACGCTCCTATTCTAAGGTAGCGCCATTCAGTGTGGGCACAGGCCACAGCTGCCTGCCAGCGACGCGAGAAGCATGACTAGCAGCATCTGGAAGCACTGATGGTGAGCTCCAGATATGCGATGATTACACTCAGTGTCACCAAGGACAGGAGCCTGGGAATAAAAAGGGCGGAAGAAACAGTACAGCTGGGATCTCTGACTCAAAGATCTTATAAAAGGACCACACTACCCATGAAGGGACGTCTGGTCTAACTGCTGCACACATTCTTGGTGGTGAACTATTTAAAATAAAACCAAAAAGCTGAACAAGGGAAAAGTGAACGAATGTGAAGTACAGGCACTTCCAGGAGCCTTTCTCTGTGCCGATTCTTTACAGCAGGCCCAGCCACCATGCCTGCGCCTGCGCCCGCCAGCCGCTCCTCCAATCCTGCGAGCTGGCAGCCCAGCCCTCCTGGCCGGCGGCCCGCCACTCCAGCGCGGATCTCCACCGGAATTCTAAACTTGAGCGGAGTCACATTTTGGGGGCTGGTTCTATTTTGCTGGCCACGCCCTAAATTCCGCATGGATGAGGGGCCATGTGTGCACTCTGCCATATCACACACACATTAACTTTGGGTTCTTAGCATGGAGATAAAAAATACATTTACATCTTTAACCCTGCTTTAACTAGACAAGTAAACAAAGTTTATTGAAGCTGTAAAATTAAATACATGAAATTATGTTAAGGATTATGTGGAAAGCAATGTACTTACAGGATTTACAAAAGCAATGTACTTTAGTACATAATCCGTAATTACACATTTATACCTCCTTTCACCCACGTGATTGAAAAGAATCAACAATCATTTTGAAAAGCAGTAAAAAAAATCTGCCTTAGCCCATAAATCCGACTCCAGAAAAATTAATGTTAAGAAAAACAAGAACAGCCACGATGTTGGGGGCATGAAGACAGGAGACAACACAGGGACAGACTGGCACATCTGTAGATAGAGAGGTATCTATGGTAAAGATTTCTAGATACTAGTAATGAGAATAATTTTATTAACATTTTAATAAATCAACTAGAAACATGATCCTAAATTCTTGCAAATATGGAAATGCTAAATCAACAGAGTACAAGAAGACATGGTTAAGAAAGTGATACAGCCTGTAAACTTGAATATGGCCTAAAGAAATACTTGGATAAAATATTTTTCCATCCCTCCCCACAGTTTAAGGTATAAATGACAAAATCAGCGTTTACTGTCAGTGTACAGCAGTGTTTTGATACATGTTCACATTATGACATGAGTCGAGCTAATTAACGTCTCCTTCACTTGACACACTAACTTCTTTGTGTGGAGAGACTATCTGAAACTTATTTTCACATTATTAGTGAATTATAGGAGTTTTTTTTTATATATTATAGTTAAAAGTGTTTGCTAACAGTCTCTCATTTGCCTTTTCACTGCCTTCATATTTCTTTTTTTTTGGTAGAAAAATACAAATAATCCAAAATGTATCGTTATCCCAGAGAAAAGTTATCTTAGTGATGTTTTTTTTTTTGAGACAGGGTCTTGCTTTGTAGTTGAGGCTGGCCCTGAGCTCGGCCTCAAACTCGTATCACAGCAATCTTCCTGCCTCTGCCTCCCGGGTGCTGCGATTACAGGTGTGAGCCACCATGCCAACCACTGTAGTATGTAGTTTTGATTGCTGATGGGTGTGAGTCTCCACGCCTGACATTGTTGTATGTGGTTACCAGGGATTGAACCCTGGCCCTTGTACTTGCAAGGCAGCTGACAGAACAACTGAGCTAAATCCCCGACCCAAATGCACAGGTTTTTATCTTTATTCTGTTAATATATGAGTTAGACTCATTTTCAAACGTTAAACTTTGCATTTCTGACATGAACTTAGGTCAGATCTGTGTACACAGAGCACAATATTAATGCCAGGCAACTTGATAAAACGCGTGAGCATTCCGAGTCACTGACATGGCCCCCGGCGTTCCGCCCAGTCTCCCCGGTACTCACACGTCCATATGATGCCCAGCACTCTGCAGCCCATCACCCATCTCTTTTTCTATGGCACTCCACTCACTAGGGAAAAAGATAAAGCCAGAAGCAACAGGGAACATTAGTAAATGGAACTGTTTATACTTCTCATACTGGGGATGGAGCCCAAGGGCCTTGCGCAAGTTCAGCAAACACTTCCAGGTGAGCCCCACTCAGCCCTAGTACCCCATTTTGGACAGGGTCTCCCTGGGCTGTGCCGGCTGTGTCATCATCTTGTGCTAGCCCACTGAGGAGCTGGGGTGGGGGCGTGCAACAACATGCCTAAAGAAATACATGCTGATCTATCTTTCTACAAGGTTTTTCTCAGCTAGCTTTAAAAAATATTGTATAACACTTATATTTAGATTTCCAGTGACTCAAATGTGCTATCTTCTCCCTAAATTTAACAGCTAAACATAAGCGAGGGCTTTAAAAATTGGTAGCTGCTGCTGAATACAAGAAAGTATATAAGTCCCAAACTTAGAAATATTTGAGTTGTAAACTTTCACAGATGGAGGGAGAGTCTGACTCGCAGATTATCGTCTAACATCATAGGTGCCCTGTGTGAGACTCACAGGTGTACTACGCAAGGCTGAGGTCAGATTACTAATGAATCTGACTTATGAATGTTTCCCTGTAACGGAACTCGTCTGTAAGTCAGGGACTTACTGTATACAATATGGCTTCTGCTTATAGAATAGAAACTATGGTAGACACACTGCCATTAATCCTCATCAAAATACTGCCCCCAGCTGTGAACAGTCAGCCCACTGTTCTAGTTGCTTTACGAAGAAATGCCAGAAATCCTTTTTTGTGAATGTCTAGTTACACTGTCAGCTACTGCAATGCCCCGCATCAGTTCCAAACAGTGACCCCTCACGGTCATTTGGACCACGGGGGAAGAGCCAGAAGCTGCCAGACCCAATGAAGGTGGATGAGGGCACACTACTGTTCTCACGAGCCTGCTTTCTGTTGGGTGGCACATGGCAGCAGCACTCACCATATTTTTGATCACACATTGTAAAGACACACACAAAAAAGACTTTCAGAACTCCTTCTGAAAGTGGCAATAACGATGGGCTAGCCAGCACTGTACCCTGTAATCTCAGCATTCTTGGGAGGCCGAGGCAGGAATATCACAAGTTCAAGGCCTGCCTGAACTACATGATGAGATCCTGTCTCAAAAAAATCCTGATGGGATCAGTATATTGGAAGCCAGGGTGAGTCATGTGTCTTCTACTGTAAGACCAGAGGGTCTGAGGGTCTCTTTGCAGTGTTCATTCAATCATCCATTTTTTTTTTTTTTGAGACAACATCTTGCTTTTGTAGTTCAGGCTGGCCCTGAGCTCAGCCTCAAACTCGCAGCAATCCTCCTGCCTCTGCCTTCCGCGTGCTGGGATTACAGGCATGAGCCACCACGCCCTGCACTGTGGTATGAGGTACTGACTGCCGTGGGCCTGAGTCTCCATGCCCAGCAATGTTGTATGTGGTTACCAGGGATCGAACCCCAGCCCCTGCATTTGGAAGACAGGCGCCGGAAACACTGAGCTAAATCCCCAGCTTCAATCATCCATTTATTTTTTTTAGGTTTTTTGAGACAGGGTCTCGCTTTGTGGTTCAGGCTGGCCCCGAGCTCAGCCTCAAACTCACATCACAGCAATCCTCCTGCCCCTGCCTCCCGAGTGCTGGGATTACAGGCGTGAGCCACCAAGCCGGGCACTGTGGTATGTGGTACTGACTGCCGTGGGCCTGAGTCTGCATGCCCAGCAATGTTGTATGTGGTTACCAGGGATCGAACCCCAGCCCCTGCATTTGGAAGACAGGCGCCGGAAACACTGAGCTAAATCCCCAGCCCCAATCATCCATTTTTGACAGGGTCTCAGGTTTGAGTTTGGGTTGGTCTTGAACCCGATATGTAGCCTAGGCTGGATTTAAACTTGTGGTCCTCCTGCATGAGCCTCTAAAATGCTGAGATTAAGGCCATATGCCACCATGCCCAGCTTGAAGAATGAATTTAGCATTACAAAGAAAATATCTTTTGTAAATATTACAAGTCATAGATACTCTACAGAATAAAAATGTAGATTTTGGGCCGGGGATATAGCTCAGTGGTACCGGCGCCTGTCTTGCAAGCGCAAGGACCGGGGTTCATCCCCGGTAACCACAGAACAATACTGGGTGTGGAGACTCACCCCAGCGGCAATCAATACCACATGCCAGTGCCGGGCGTGGTGGCTCACGCCTGTAATCCCAGCACTCGGGAGGCAGAGGCAGGAGGATTGCTGTGATGTGAGTTTGAGGCTGAGCTCAGGGCCAGCCTGAACCACAAAGCGAGACCCTGTCTCAAAAAACCTTAACAACAACAACAAAAAAAAAATGTAGATTTTGCATGACTTGACAGAACCCCGTGGTTTGGAGAGATTTTGCTTTAGCCTCAGCTGCTCCAGCCACTCCTAGAAGAGCTGGGGAGGAAGGTGCACGAACTGTGCAGTGTCTGTGTGACTCCGTCTGCCCACAACTGCCCAGCAGATCACTACTGAACTGTTCTCAGCAGGGACCCCTCACTGGACGGGGCCACTGCTGCTCCGGAAGTACTTCCTCTTCCTGCCCCCGGCAGGCTCTGCTCCCTCCAGTAATCAGCGGTCACCTTTCTCCTCCTCTGACTTTCCTGAGTGAACAGCTAAGCCCTGCTGTTTCTTTCTTGCCATTACACTGTTTTTTAAGTCAGCCCGAATACTTTCACATATTCCTGTCCCAGTTACGAAAAGTTTACATAGTTATAATACCAATAAGTTTCTCTGCATTAAAAATATCATATAATCTGAATATTGTCCCAACTTGCATTTAATTTTAAGGTCGTGGTTGACCAAAGACAACGTGGATAACCTGTTACTCTAATAAATGAATTTTAATATTTTACAACTCACATGCAAAGAAATTCCAGGTAAGTCAATAATATCCGAAATCATAAAAATGCAGAAGAAATGAAAGTTTTTGCTCTTATTTTTGGTAGTACTGAATCTAGGGTCTTTACATTGAGCTATATCTTCAGTGCTCTCATTGGTTTTTATTTTGAGACAGGGTCTCAGTAAGTCCCTAAGTCACCCTTGTAGTGTTGGCATTTGCAAACTTTGTACCTCAGCATCTCAGAAGGCTGGGGTAACAGGTGAATGCTACTAATGTCCAGTTCAGAAAAGTTTTGAGTTTTTTTTTTTTTTTCCTTAGGTTTTTTGAGACAGGGTCTCGCTTTGTAGTTCAGGCTGGCCCTGAGCTCAGCCTCAAACTCACATATCACAGCAATCCTCCTGCCTCTGCCTCCCGAGTGCTGGGATTACAGGTGTGAGCCACCACGCCCGGCACTGTGGTATGTGGTACTGGTTGCTGCTGGGCGTGAGTCTCCACACCCAGTATAGGTATGTGGTTACCGGGGATCGAACCCGGGTCCTTGTGCTTGAAAGACAGGCGCCGGAACCACTGAGCTAAATCCCCGGCCCAAGTTTTGAGTTTTTAAAAAATAATTTCAACTAAGGAAGACCCAATCAACATACCTATGCAAGTCAGATTCTATTATTTTTGAAAGGAGAAAAACTAATCATTTATGTTCTATACAAAGTATATTTAATAAACAGAATATTTCTATACGGTAAGGCTAACATAAAAAAAAGTCAAGACATATGACAAACTGGAAAAAAATATGTACTTCTTTTCACAAAGACCTAACTAATGATATATAGAGAGAGCTCATGAAATAAGAAGGCTGTTGATTATAAGAAAGATATTTGAATTTATTCATAATTAGAGAAATACAAATTACAACTACATTGAGAAAATTCCCAGACTAGCAAAGACCAGTCTGCTCAGTGTGACTGGGGCAAGTGTGAGAAAGCGGGCGCTCATGCTCTGCTGCTAGAGTTTACCATTCTGCATACAGCGTAGTTCAGCAACTCCAATCCAATCTGCAAACACTGATGTCCACAGCCTGGAATTGCACCGCACAGAATTTATGCTCTTCACAGACTCACAGAGTCATAAGTCAACATGTGCAACTGCAGCATTAAACACGTAACAGAAAACTGGAAGGGGACACGCGTTACGTAACAGGTGACTGCTGTGTATCTGGGAGAACAGTCCCTAGGTGGAAAGACGGCGCACCAGCAAATGCATGTGTTTCCTCTCTGTGACTGAAAGCAGGAAACGGGGGCTGAGACGCAGCTCAGTGACAGAGTACTTTGCCAGCATGTGCAAGGCTGTGCATTCAGTGCTCCATACCATTAATAGACAACTGGACAATAACACATACATTTCTAGCATTACTTTCCACTAGTCAGGTACACAAGACTGAAACTGGTATTGGATGCCTCAGAGGGGTGCTACGGTGTTAGCAGACAGAGGTAAGGACACTTCACTGTGTAAACTTTCATCCTTCCTGGATGTTGGATCATTTGAATCGATTACCTATACAAAAATGCAGCATGAGCTGTATTTTTAAATTACTTCAATTTTAGGACATATTCTAGAACAGTCAGAGATATTTTCCTTATAAAAGCCCATATAATAGCTTCTAAAATGGCAAAAACAATTACATATGAGAACAAGCAAAAAAAGAAGATGCCCCCAAATAATCAAAACATTGGCTGGGTGTGGTGACACATGGCTGAAATCCTAGCACTGAGGAGGCTGAGGTAGGGAGACCGAAAGTTTGAGGCCAGCCTGGGCTATGTAGCAAGACCCTGCCAAATAAATAAGTCAGGCTGGGCTATAGCTCGGCGTACTGGGGAAGGGGACCAGAAGAAGAGTGTAGGTTATATGCAAAAATACTTGCTTTCCCATACTGGAGACCAAAATTAGAGCCTCACATGCTGGACCACTGCTCTCCACTGTGCTACACTGCTTACACAAAGATTCTAACCAATAAAGGACTCCATGCCTGTACTCCCTGGCTACTTAGGAGGCCAAAGCAGGAAAATGAGGGTCACAGGTTGTGAGGCCAGCCTAGGCAAGTCAGTGAATCCCTGTACCAAAGTAAAAATGAAAAAGGGCTGGGGATACAGCTTGGCGGCAGAACTCTTCACCTACCATACCACACACTGGGTTAACTACTGAAAACAACAACTCCAAAACTGAAAAACTCAACTTGCAAAAGAAAAGAAAGAGAAAATCATTGATTCTTTAAGACAGTAACTTCCAATGCATTTTTTTTTTTTTTATGTTTTTTTGAGACAGGGTCTCGCTTTGTGGTTCAGGCTGGCCCTGAGCTCAGCCTCCAACTCACATCACAGCAATCCTCCTGCCTCTGCCTCCCGAGTGCTGGGATTACAGGCGTGAGCCACCACGCCCAGCACTGTGGTGTGTGGTACTGGTTGCTGCTGGGTGTGGGTCTCCACACCCAGTCTTCCAATGCATTTTTTCAGGCATTCTGCCATTTCAGCCTAAGTACCCACCCGTGCTTCAATCAGAGGAGTTTCACTTTCACCTGCTCTGTAAGTTGAATTTTCTCACTACTTTTTATTTAAATAAAAAGCTTTAAAATGAAAAACAGGTATTTGAAAGCTTGAAAACTACTATTATGGACATCATTTAAAAAGCAATGTTCTATCCTGCAGGCTCACGAATTTTCATGAGTTTCATAAATATCATTTTAAAGCAAAAAAGTTAATTAATTTAATGATTTATTGTAAAAATCTGTATAACACTTACCTGAACACTCGGCCATAATTCCCATGTACTTTATATACTCCATAGAGTCGATCTGCTACTCTCTAAAATATTTAACAGAAGCTGTTGTTAGGTCAAAGCTACAGACTGCTTTAAAAAGTAATTTTGGGCCAGGGATCTAGCTTAGTGGTGCTGTGCCTGCCTTGCAAGTACAAGATCCTGAGCTCCATAGCCTGTGTGTTTCAGGGAGTAATTTCATCTTCACTCAAAAAGAACAAGAGCCTCCCAAATGCTTACTACAATAAACTTGGGAAAATACAGAAAAAAAATTATTCTCTAAAAACTCACTACACACATACAGAAAAACTGGCGCCATTCTACTATATTTATCTTATCTTGTACTGAGAATATTTTTATCCAGTAAATTAATGTTATCTTTCAAGGAGAAACACGTGAAAGAGCTGCTATACTCTCATGGAACTGTACATGAAAGGTAAAAGCTATCATTGTTGGAAAACCTTAATGAGTACATAGATGTCCCTATTTTCCGGTAATATAATGTTTACCCTTTTTATTTTTTTGCGACAGTCTCACAAAGTTGCTAAATTGCCCTGGTTGGGCTCAAACTTGCCATCTTCCCACAATGCTTAACAGAAATGCTTAGCTGGGGTGGTTTTTACTGTGAATGAAGTTTGAAAAACACTGAGATGATAAAGTTTAACAACATTTTCTTGCAGGAGTTTTAGACCTTTAACCTTATACGAATAACTACTGTTCAACAGAGAGATGATTTGCAGTAGGGGACATCTCACTGAACCAGCATTCCAAAGAATGTATGCCGGAAAACATTTGCTTAGACCATTGGTTATTGTGGACCAAAAAGTAAAAAAAGAATGATGAGAGCCAGGTTAACTCAGTGGCTGCTGGTTCCTGAGGACAACAGTCCTGGAGGGAAAGAGGCTGCACCCAGCACCGCACTCCACACAGCTGCTCTGCAAACTCTGTAACAACAGCAGGACTCGCACAGCCTCATCCTGTCATCCTTCCTGAAATGAGGCTGCCTTCTCTAACCACACCGCAGAGGCAGGTAACTGGCATGTTGAAAAAAACAGACTTGTATGACGTCCCATCTGACAGTGTAGCTTTGACAACCTGGACAAACAGCTTTCCTCCCTGATTCTCCTAAGGAGTTGGAGATTGTGAGATTTCACACTCCTGATACTTCCTGACAAAACAGCTTCCAAAGTCCTGGAGACACTTTTGAGGGGTATACTAGAGAGAGACTGAGAGCAGGGCTTTTGCACTGGTCTGTTTCCTGAGTCCCACCTTCCCTTTTATTTGGGGCAGGGAAGGCCTCACTAAGTCACTGAGGCTGGCATGAGCTCTTGCCTTGGGGATTACATGTCACACCACTACATCCAGCTTGTCCACTCTGTAGATGTTGCTTAGATTTGTTAGCTCCCTGCACAGATTCTTAGTATCTGATGGCATGGTTTCGCCAGCCCTCTGTCCTGGAGATCCTGAAAAGTGTGTCCTTTCTGCCTAGCCTGCAAGACTAAGAGGCTCTTAGCACTCTGGAGTAGTCATGCAGCTGCTGTGTGGTTTACCCAGCCTCCTTGACTTCCAAACCTGTGACCTTCCTGCCCTTTTCTCTGGATGAAAACCTTTCAGGGGACATAGCTTTCACTGTCAGCCTGAGTTAAACACACTGTTCAGGTTCTGTGGCGCAGAGGATCAAGCAGTGTGAATGTTTGCATTGTGCTTGGGGGACGGGCTGGTGTCTCTGTCCTCAGCCTCACTTCTCACAAGAACTCTTGTCTAATTTGGGTAATTTCAAGGCAACCAAAGGCACAGAAATTTTCTCTCATTGATTCACCCTTTTCTATATCTTCGTGGCTCTATCTAGTTCAGTAATTCTCACACATTTTATTTTTCTAGAGAGAATTTTCTGATTTCTTTTCTTTTTTTTTTTTTTTTTTAAGGTTTTTGGAGACAGGGTCTCGCTTTTTGTGGTTGAGGCTGGCCCTAAACTCAGCCTCAAACTCACATCACAATCCTCCTGCCTCTGCCTCCCGAGTGCTGGGATGACAGGTGTGAGCCACCACGCCCCGCACTGTGAGATGTGGTGCTGGTTGCTGCTGTGTGTGAGTCTCCACGCCCAGTATGGTATGTGGTTACCGGGAATCGAACCCGGGTCCTTGTGCTTGCAAGACAGGCGCGGGAACCACTGAGCTATATCCCCGGCCTGAAAATTTTCTGATTTCTTGATGAGACTACCAGGGTTTGGGTGGAGTCTCCCCTACCTTTAGGAGGTGGGGCTCAGGAAGCAGTCAGGTCACTGGGGCACGGCTTAGGGAAGATCAGACCCTCAAAGGAGCCCTGGAAGTCCCTGTGAGAGTGGGCCGAATGCGAACAGCAAGACAGACCCCACCCCAGTGTCCCGCTTCCAGGCTCACCACGTGGTATCTACTCCCCACGTGTCCCACTGTGAAGCCATCTGTCACTGTGACAGCACTGGGGCCCTTACTGGAAGCTGAACCTCCAGAACTCTGAGCTAACGAAATCTCTCTAGTTTACAGACACAAAGATGCTTTGTTATTACAACAGAAAACAGACTAATCTGGAGTGGAAAGTACTCCAAACAGTTTAACAGCAGATGCGCCCACATGAAGACCCTTGGAAGGATTTTCTTCCTTTAGTTTGTCTTTTTATACTGACTAGAAAATCTTCTGACAGGTAAAAGATAAACGGAACAGAAGATTAAACCTCTGATTCCTAGACAGAACATGGGATACACCTCTACTTTCAATGCCCAGCTTTAAGAATCGTTTGACACTCAGCCAGCTGCATCCAAAGCTACCCCTACTCCCCACTGGCCGACTCCTGTACATGTCCCACTTCAAGAGGATTCCAGTCCACACAAAATGTGATCCTACGTGTGGTAACCTGGTTGTTTCCTTCAATGCCTCCAGCACAGGCAAGTTTCCTCTAGGTGCCCCAAGGCACGTAGTAGATGATGCAACACTTCCAGATACATTAATTTAATGCTAAATGTTCTGCCCATGTCTACTACACCCAAATTACATAGCTAAGTATAATGATTATTCCTCAATTTCTAGTTCCTTCTGGTAGACTATTATTTCAAAGAAATGTATTTAAGAACCTTGACACAACATAGCCTAGCATCCATGAACTACTGAACTGACTTTAAAGAAAGTTCAAGAGCAGGACACAACTACACGTTGATCTAGACCCTACACTTACTCACACCCTAGAAGGGAAAGAGTGGGCCTCTGACAGGATGTCAAAACAGCTGAGGGGGCCGGGGAGTTAGCTCAGTGGTTCTGGCGCCTGTCTCGCAAGCGCAAGGACCAGGGTTCAATTCCCCGGTAACCACATAACAATACTGGGTGTGGAGACCCACACCCAGCAGCAACCAGTACCACATACCACAGTGCCGGGCGTGGTGGCTCACACCTGTAATCCCAGCACTCGGAAGGCAGAGGCAGGAGGATTGTGATGTGAGTTGGAGGCTGAGCTCAGGGCCAGCCTGAACCACAAAGCGAGACCCTGTCTGCAAAAACCTAAAAAAAAAAAAACAGCTGCACTATTATAAACCACGGAGAAAACAATATCCTAAAACTCTTCAACTTGCTTGTGACACGAAACTTTTCACATTCCTGTTTAGTGCAGTTTGGATGATGGACACAGCAAACCTGAATGTAAAAATCAGTTATCCATCATAAATACCACTGTTAAAGACGCGGTTATTAAATGACAAGCACCTTCCCTCTCTGCAGATGTGCATGAAAAGCTCTGGACCCACTTACAGCTCTGACTCGGAGGAGATGGGAGATGACAGACTGCAGTTCATCACTGTAGTGCTTCAGTTCAGTAAATCTCCTGAAACAGCAAACAAATAAGACATTTTTCCATGAAAACAAACAATCCAAGACAAAATACAAAACAGCAGCTCCTGAGAATGAGACTGATTCTATTTAACCATATGCAGGCCTTGACTGTTTATACAAATATAAATACAAAGCAATTTAAAATAAAATAATATTTTGTTTTTATATTTTGAAGCCAAGAAAAGATGTCATACTCAGTAATTTCACACTGTGGACTTGAGATAGAAATAAAATTCACTGGTATGAAAAATTACTTTGAAAACAAATGTCAGGAAAAAAATTTATGATGCTAAAAAAAAATCTTACAGTGTAACCATAATCTACTGTTCTCGGCAATGTCTCCCTCACCTTTTAACTGCCACTCTCCATAAAGAACACCCCGCGACCCTTCTACACACCCCAGCTCCCCAGGTAAGACAGAAGCCATCAGAGGGGGTAGCCCTCGCCTCTACCTCCTGCCAATCAACAAGAACTTTTCTGAATCTGTATCATTTCTTCCTTTCATCCAAGATCTCCTTCTGTCCTGTGTTTGCATTTACATTCCGGGTCCCTGCTGCCCATCTCCACAAGCTCCTTCTGATGAGCACAACAGTGAACTCTGGGGCTTCGAGACGGCAAGACACATGCAGTCCCGGGACCACACACTCAGCCAGGACTTCAGCACCACACCCCACGGCCATGTTTACATCAAGCATCTCCTCCTTAGCAAGAAGCATGTCCTCTCCTACTCACTTCTTGGCCTGCTAGAATCTGACATCTGCATTACTGCAGTGCAGAAATATTCCTGACAAAGTCACCAGCTCTCTGCATGCTGCTAAGACCCAGTGAGATTTCAGTGCCTTTTTTTTCATTCCTATTGGCAGTATAACTGCTGACTGACATCATCTTCCTAAAAAATTTGTTCCCTCGGGCTGGGGATTTGGCTCAGTGGTTCCAGCGCCTGTTTTGCAAACTCAAGGACCTGGATCCTTGGTAACCACATACACTACTGGGCGTGGAGACTCACCCCAGCAGCAATCAGTACTGCACACCACAGTGCCGGGCGTGGTGGCTCACGCCTGTAATCCCAGCACTCGGGAGGCAGAGGCAGGAGGACTGCTGTGATGTGAATTTGAGGCTGAGCTCAGGGTCAGCCTGAACCACAAAAAGCGAGACCCTGTCTCAAAAAACCTAAAAAAAAAATTTGTTCCCTTGACATCAATGTGATTTTCTATGGTTCTCTTTTTATACGCTGGTCACTCCTGAAGTTTCTCTTCGAAATCTGACTTTTTAAGCTCCCTCTAACATCTTACTCTAGTGTGGGAAGAAGTCCTGAGAAATTTGTTGAAAGTACATCTGAGAGACCTCAGCAGGAAAAGGACGTGAACCACCACAACTGGACAAAGGCCCCACTCAACACAAAGAGGTCTGAATTTATGACAGCTCATCAGACAATTCACATGCCAATTCAGGTTCCACTTTGGACCCTGGCATTCTTGAGCTGAGTCTTAGCTTCCCTGCCACATTCCTATCAATTTTTCAATCTACATATTCTTCATATAATTTGTCACTTGAAGAACTTCACAGTTATGATCAACGTGATACAGAATTAGACTTCTACTTCCGGCTCATATCTCTGTTCTAAATGCAGCTATATAAAACCAACTGACTTGGGACATCTGTACTTGTGTACTTAGCTAAAGATCTCTATGACCCCAAATCTGCCTTCAGGGGTCCTTAGACCACCAAAGAGCAAAACCAAAGTGTCGTTTGTATCCTCTTCCGGTGTTTCACTGCGTCTAGCCTAGTAAACCCCGTCTGTCAGTTTTACCTCTGACACACTACCCAAGCTCTCTCGCACTGCTCTGATCGCCAGTGCCCCCAGTGGTGAGGGCCAGGGCTCCTCCCCTGGATTCGGTTATGCCCATCCCGCTCTAGCCCACCGCCCACTCCGCCTGGATCTTCCCAAAGTCCAAACCTCCCTAAGCCAGTGTATAAGCATATTTCTTTCTGCAGCTGATCCTGACACAAAGTCCAAATTACTTCATGTGAATCGGGCAGCTTTTCGCAGTAACTGGGTTTCATTTAAGGGGCAGACAGCGAAGCGGAGGGCATCGATCATACTGTTGGCTACAACACGTGACCTCTACAAGTCTTACTCGGGCAAGTTTCGGCAGCTAAACGAGTAATGCAGGAATACGAGGGCCGGAAAACATGGCTGTCACTAAGTGGAGTGCAAATCCTCCTCTGACATCCTCTCTTCACACTCCAAGATGGGAGGTAGAAAGTGTCCCCTTCAGTGTTGCTTCTATTTGTAAAATAAACACTGATGGGACATAAACCTAAAAACCGAGGAGGTGTTAAACTCTGGGGAAGGCTGTGAATGGACAGGGAGGGACCGCAGTGAACGTTTTCATTCTCTAGATGCTCCACACCTGTCAATCCACACATACATCTGGTTAACCATGAGACCACATTGCCAAACAGTTTAAAGATGTTTAAACAGAACTCAATTTTAAAAAGAAGAATAATATCTCACATAACTCTGAACTCCTTTCTTTATGTGGAGCCAGTAGATCTGGGCTAGTATAATTTTCCTGAAGAAGTTTAAGGTTTCAATTTAAGTAACAAGAGGCAGAGAGTCCATCAAACTTTATCAGTCCTTGATCACACGTTGTGCTCGGGCCAGGAGACAGCAATGCTTCAGATTAGCTCTCCCTGAGTGCGTCTAGACCTGATTGGATTCCTTTTCTTTTCAGCTTCTCAAGGGCTAGGACTATAAAATCCTAAATTGTCACACTGGGTTGTGGAACACTTGTAACAATGCAAACAGATGAAGATTCTAAACGCTTATTAGGCAAAGCAGGGCTGACTGGAGTTAACAGAAAGGCCCTAACATTCTGGGTCCCAGGATGATGCCCAAGGACCCACAGTTTCCCAATCAGCTTAACAGAGTTGCGCAGAAAGGCAAATCTAAGTTCTCTGTCAGAGTCAAAATCTAGCAGTCACTGCTTATTAAAACAAGGACTCTCCCACCCTAGCTGATTAGGTATTCTGAAAAGATTAAAGAACAGAGCACATACAGTAACGTCAGAATGATGTAGTGTGTACTGGAAAACGGGGAGTTAAGACAGTCCAGAGTGGGAGACAGTGTCTGAAAGTCCAAAATCTCTGCTGCGAAGCACGTAAAAGTGGGTTCTAGTAAGGCTAAGTTTGAAGGTATCCATATGTAATATATCACATAGCCTCAACTAACCTTACTTTTTATTCTCCGCAAAACGGTCCCACCACCACCAGAGGCTCTAAGCTTCCTTTGATTTTCCGTCTTCTACTTTGATTTGCTCGCAGTCGTCTCTGCTAAGCCTGGATAAGCGCTGCTCCTAATCAAGCCTCGTTCATCACTCAAGATCCACCTCCACCTTGGAAGCCACTTCCGTCCAGGTTTTTTCTGAATATGATTCTTCACCTCCAAGCACAATGGCACCAGCACAGGCTAGAGTCTGCTGTCCGTTTCAGACTGCTTTTGGAGAGCCTTAAGTCTTCTCCACCTACTATCTGCAAAGCATTTCAAGCTACACAGATTCTCTTATGCTTCTTTACAACTTTTACAATCAGCTATTACCTAAAATCAAGCTCTAACAGAAAAGGAGCTCACTGAATTCTGAAAATCTCAGGGACTCTGAGAAACAGTAACTGTCAACCGCTCCCACCCTCTCCTCCCAGGGTCTGCACTGCCTGTCCCCTCTCCTCCACTTATTTGTCGGGTCCTTCCGGTGGTGTCTTGCCCTTGAAGAAAACTCACTGTGTACATTTTTGCTTTCTAACCATACTTCTTGCTTCAAAACTCAGCACAGGAAATTGATCTAACCTGATAAGTTAGGAAACTCAAGAAATAACCCAAGCACATTATAATCTTAATTATCTAACTACATGGCCTACACAAACTATGACTACACACATGGTTTAACTTGTCAGCTAGATTTTTTTTTTTAAGTCAAGAAAAACTGGTAACTAGAGCCACAGCAAATGAAACTTCTATTGGCAAAACTGCACAGGACACGCCAAGTTAGTATTATTCATTTCTATAACAGCAGATTTTAAAATAACTGTGAAAATGACATGTCACTTAGTCTGTGGTCTGTATTTTGTGTTAGTGGTTTTAGTTTACCTGTAACATATACACAGAGAGTTCATTAGACAAACAAATCAGCCCTGGACACATTCCTTTAAGAAAAATGAACGCTCAGTGCAAGAGGCATTTCAGAGCAGCTGAGGCCACACACACAGGCCAAAGCCTACAGGGTCCTGTCATCCCACGCCCCCAGTCCCCTTGCTGCATTCGGCCGTCAGAGTGAGCAAAGGTAAAAATGTACCAAGAAGGCCTCAGAAGAACCATTCAGTAAGCCCTCTGAAACAATCTCTCTGGCTTTCTGGGTTTAGGAAAGGACAGAATAAATAGTCTTATTATGTAAGCTACTTTAATAACAATATGGGTTATAATCTGTGGGGCCAGCTATACTAGAACAGGATTCTGTATCTTAAGAATCTGCTATATCAATGACAATCACAGCCTCACAGTCAGGTGTGGTGCTGCACACCTGTAACCCCAGCATTCTTGGAGGCTGAGGCAGGAGGACCATCAAAGTGAGCCCAGCTTGGGTAACTTAGCAACTTAGTAGGGACCTGTTTCAAAAACAAAGAGGTCTGGAGATATAGTGCAACATGACAGCTCTGGTGCAATCTTTGGGGGGGTAGCGGGGGTGGAGACAGGACAACTGTCTAGAACTTAAAGCAGAGAAATTTTATTACTATATACTTATTTGGCACTTTCACAAGACTGTAAAAGGGCAAAATTGCCTTATAACATTGGTCACATGTGTAAAAGTTTACATATATAGATAGTAAATAAAACTTAGCAACTCAAAGAATCTTGTATGATCAGAAAAGGGAAAATTGGGCCAGTGATTTAGCTCAGTGGTTCTGGCACCTGTCTTGAAAGTGCAAGGGCCTGGGTTCAATCCCCAGTAACCACATACAACAATGTCAGACTTGGAGACTCACATCCACCAGCAATCAGAACTACATATCCCTGTGTTGGGAGTGGTAGCTCCCATCTGTAATCCCAGCCCTTGGGAGGCAGAGACAGGAGGATTGCTATGAGTTTCAGGCTTGCCTGGGCTAATAATAGTGAGCACAGGAACAGCCTGAACTACAAAGCAAGATCCTACCTCAAAAAAAAAGAAAAGGGAAAATTATTCAGTTGATACAATTTTTTATTAAACGGAAAAATATTTAATGAAAAATGCTAATAAAGATTAATATTAAAGTCTCAATAAAAACATTAGTACTCACATGATTCTCTAATGAATGTACAACGACTAAAGTCTCAAACTCAAATTTCTCAAAGCTCTTTATGAAGGTGACTTATTTTAGTTCCTAACCTAGAAATGACCTCTTGTGTGCCACATACGTCACTCTAACAGGAAAAATTCAGCAGAATCTACGTGCAGGTTGCTAAACGGAAGAAGATAATGAGAAAGGCTACGCACTATGAAAGGGCAGTGTGAGGAATGAAACACCGAGGAGATGGTCAGAAGATGAGTGGTCACGAGGGTCACAGCGGGATGGACAAATGGGACAGGGGATTTTTAGGGCAGAGAAACCCCTGCCCGGTACTGTGAGGGGACACACACCTTCCAAACACATCCTGTGTCCTAGCACAACGGAGATGGTGAGCATTAAGTAACAAGGCCACGTCAAGGCAGGTGCAGCGATGGCCACAATCATGCTCCTCGTGCAGGAGGGACGCGGACCGCGGGCAAAGCGGGTGCACTTGGCTGCTCTGTGCTTCCTGCTCAATTTTGCTGTGAACCAAAAACTGCTCTAAAAATGGTTTATTCGAAAAAGAGGCAAAAACCAAAATCAAAAACTTTAATGCTCATCACCATCACAGCTTCCTAATTAGCCATACTTAAAAATATTTTTATTCAAAATCAGAGGCATTTTACAATGAATATGCTACTGCTTATGAAGTCAAGTATAACCGGCCATGCAAACCGCCAAATGGACTTTGCTGAATAAGAATTTATGCTCTGGAGGAATTAATGCTGAAAGATCCACTAGAAAAATTCTAACATACATCATGAACTTGGTCCCTGAAAACAGAAAAGCCTCATCTGTCTAAGCACATTTCTAAACGTGAAACTCGCAGAGGTAAACCGAGCTGCCAGGCGAAAGAAGAGCCTGAACTACCCACCAAATTTCTAGAGTGAATAAAATCACATCGATAGCACCAAGGACTCATCCGAGGAGTCATTTCTGACTCCATCGCCTCTCTTAAAACACCAAGCTGCCATTACTTCAGTCAATTATTTGTCATGTGTCTCCACAGAATTATCACAATAAGGATTTTTCTAACAAATATTCTTGATATACAAAGTAGACTGTTAAATATATATAACTGTCTAAAGCTCTGCATATCTGACAAGTCATACAAAGAAAACTACACGAAATTAAAATTTTCTCATTTTTCTGATACTTTTGTAATAAATCCTTCTAGAAAAATTATTTAATTTTCTAAACCTTCAGTTATTTACAACCTTACACTAGAATAAGTTACCAAAATTCAAAATCAATTTTAGGCTTTAAAAGCATTTCACTGAATGCGAATTACTACTTAAAATATTTAGCAAATCAAGTGCATACATTCAGAAATGAAAAATTAAATAGATTGATAGGCACCATTCAAAACAACATTGTAACTGTTATTAAAACAAAACCTTACTTGTCTGGGTTTTTCACTCTGAATGTTGCATTAAGCGCTTTTAACCTGGAGTCTGCCTGGAAAAAATAATTTGTTCACTTAATACAATTATATTTCAGGGTATAAAAATCAAACAATTTTATTTTCCCTTTAAAATCAAGATGCTCAAGTATAGTTTTTTCACATCAACTGTTGCAAATACATTAAACATACCTTTAAAAACAGCTTAGTATTCTGAGAACACTACACAAGCATGTTATAAATTACGACTACACACATGGGATTCATTGAGTCCAAAATAAAACAACTGCAAACACTGACACCACTGGGGACTTGGCTCTGGATTTCTGTAATTCAGAATAAGTCAGATGGAAAAGTTGTTTTGCCTTTTCTCTAAGCCACGAAAAGGAATAATATGTAGTACAGAAACAAAACTATTGCTTCTTATCCTCTGTGTTACTGAGGGTAATTCTCAGAATCCAAACTAAATGTACCTTGTTTTTTCCCATAATCAATGTTCTAGAAAAAATACAGAAATATCTACATTAAAATATCATATTAAATAAAACAAGGTAGATGATGTCAAGTTACTTTCTAGCTAGCAGAACATGTTTTAAGACATCTTTTAAACATTTTATTTCTAGATAACTGCTCTCAAAGGAGAAACAGAATTAATTGGGCACAGTGGTGCAGGCAGGTAATCCCAACACTCTCAAGGCTGAGGCAGGAGGATTGCTGCAAGTTTAAGGCCAGCCTGAATAAAACACATAATGAATCCTCTCTAAGTAAGTAAGTAAATTAATTAATATTTTGAGAAGGCATAGGAGAAAGAGGGACAGACAGTAAACAATCATTGTACTGCATGAAGTGCAGTAAAGACAACCTAATAACTTTTCTGATCAACTACAGCATTCTTAAAAAAGACAGCTTAGACATCAATTTCAAAATGCAGTTGGTTTCAAATATCCCCATGAACCTGAAAATTTTACACGCTTCCAATCCATAATTACAAATACTCTAAATTAGCAAATAAGTAGCAAACAAAGCAAAGCATGGCTTCCCAGATTACTTGAGGTGGAAAATAACAAATGTAACAAACATGCTGCTCTCTAGACAGCCCTCTGTGACTGCAGACTCAGGGGAGGTGCGAAGGCTACCTGAAGAACTCAGAAGCTTCAGTTCTCTGATTTCATGGGATTCTCTTATTCTAAAGATGGTACTTCATCAATTCTCGACCCTTCTTACATCTCAAGTACATACGAGCTAATACATGTCAAAGTTTTTCAAATAAAAAAGCACAGGAATTTCAGGTATGCACAGTTTTAAACATAACTGAATACCAAGAAATCTCACAAAGTTCAAGTGTGATTCTTCAAATAAGAGTGAAATTACATAAAAGATAAGCAAATTTTCATCTGTATCTTTATTCAAATTTCCTGCTTTTTGTTACAACTAACTTATTTCTTACCTTTCCTATCACTAGTTCCCCAGCTCAGAAACCATTTCAGCCGGAAAGGTGACCTCTGCTCACCAAGCCCTCCAGGTGAGATCCCTCACACCCCGCCTCTAGCTCTTTACGTTCCACAGACTCCATAAAAGGGAAGCGGCCTGAACTGTCACTACCCAGAAACTACCGTCCACACCGACTGAGAAACTACCTGGGCTCTTCCAAACGTGACAAGCACCTGATCACATTCTCCATTGTACACCTGAAGATGCCGCTAGCCCCTCACGATTACCTATCGCCCTATTTAGTTCTCGGAAACAGAAGCACCTGGAGCATCTTGTTCTCTGGCTTCCTGGTTGTCCGCTCCAGCAGTAAGGGCCATAGAGAAGCATGCATGCTGTGGGGACAGTCCTCCCTGGTTCTCTCCCCATGCCCCACCTGCACACACCACCCAGCACTTGCCTGCTCCTTGGCCCTCAGGTTGGCCCCACAGTAGGTTTCTTCTCTTTCAGGTGTGTGCTCATATGTGAGCTCTCCTGGGGAGGAGGACGAGGCTCAGCCTGCCAGGGCAGCCGGGCCTGCGTCTGTCCTCGCACTGTGAACACTGCCCCTTTTCCTCTGGAGATGGAGCCCAGCTGAGCACTCGGCTTAAAGTAAACCCCTGAAAATAATCTCTGCTGCCATCTCAGCAATGACGCTTTAGTTCCGTTGTGCTACTTATGACTTTTTTCACTTATCAGTATTTTAACTTATTACTTAAATGTTAAGACATCTAATCACTAACTTCTGGGTTTCATAAGAACATGGACTTCCACATTTCAGCTTCTTCACCCCTCTGGACAGCGGTCAGAGCCTCAGACTGTGACGTCCAGCATTCAGGAGCTCCTGAGCCATCCATAGCCTGTGTTGTACCTAGACCCTGGCTCCGGCTGCCACTGCCCCAAGCAACGGGCAGGTTCCAGAGCCTCCCAGACAGCTGCTATTTATTCAAGGCCTGGGCATGTGGACTCACACTTACTTTCCCAACTCAGGCACTGAGGTAAAATAATGTCACTGTGCTCTGTACTAAAACAGCAAGTGTCTGTGTCCATTGCCCTAGGGATAGACTATACCCTCCTTTTCCTGAATTAAGGAACATGAGTATATGTGAGTGCATGTGTAGCTCTGTGTGTGTGTGTGTGTATGCACATATATAATTATCTAGCTAGTTATAAAGAGAACTCTAAAATGATTTAGGAAAATATTATTCTAGGGGCTTGAGGCACAGCTCAGTGGCACAGCACTAACCCTACATAGTGTAAGCCCTAGCACTGCAAAAAAATAAACAAATAAATCCAGTAAACCAAAATAACTTAGATGAAATTAAAGTTGCCTGAAAGAAAGGAAAGTTGAAGTAAGCTGACATTTCAATTTGTGGATGAGAATCAAACAGCTAAGGTCAAATATTCTTGCATAAATGTTTGGTATGAGTGAGAATGATCTCATTTTCACAGAAATTAGCTTTTAACACTTTTGTTACTAACCACCTTTGCAGAATGGATAAACAAAAACAGTAACACGGGATGTAATGAAGAAGGGTGTTAAGTTACACAGAACATGATCTAGATTTAGATTCTGTAACTTATAATTATGTGATCCTGAGAAAGCCATTTTTATAGTTCCTCAACTAATCTCACCAGGAGTAAGTCAATACTCAGCAAATCAAAACTTAGCATCATGCAGTACAGGGCCTAGGACACACAGATGATGATTATATTCAGTTAAGAAACACTGCTTTAGACTCCAATGGTTATTTTTTCTTTCTCATCGTTTCAGCCAGGCTCTCTAAAATGTCTGGCTGGGCACACAGCTGAGCGGGAGTGTGTCTTGCATGTGCGAGGCCCTCAGTTCAACAGGAAACCTCCCGATTACCTGACGGCAATGGCTGTCTGGTTTCAGGGAGCTGGGAATCGGCACATCCGGGAGGAAGCCTAGGAGTCAGTGTTTCAAACACACATCTGACCACTGGGATGGGGCAGTCCACTGACCACAGAACGAATAAAGAGTACACACCAAGCACAATGTCACTGTTCCCCGAGGGCTCCAGTTAAGTCTGTGAACACCTAATCCTGAAGCAGCATTTGCACAGTAGGCCTGGGGGCTACGTGAAGGGTCATGGACTGGCCCTGGGCCAAGGCACCCTGCACCGGGTGTTGACCTCACTGCTGCCTCCTGCTCCAAGAGGCTCAGCTTTCTCTGTCCTGTTGTCATGCGTACTGACCTCGGTGGTATTCACCTTTAAGTCTTTTTCTTTCCTTTCAGTACCGGAGATCAAACTCAGGACCGTGTGCTTGCCAGGCAGGCGTGGTACCACCAAACTACATCCCTAGCCCTTACCTTTAGGTCTTTTTATCTGCTAAAACATAGTAGTAGTCTTGGAAACTGACAGCGAAGTTTACATGTATAATTTATAGAGTTATGAGTTCTAAGAAGGCCAGACTATTTCTCAGAAGACAGAAGTCAGGTTACCTCATTTGAGTATCTCAGAAATCAACTTTGCTTAATTCAACTGTCAGCTATGATCAGATTAGCTGGAATCACCAAATACATGGCCTTGGGGCAAATGACATAGACACGTATGTACTTGAGGTGGCATCTATATGTATGTATGGTAGTCCAGAAGATCCTATTTTCCTAATGGAAGAAAGGACTTAAAATAAGAAACACCCAGGGGCCGGGGATTTAGCTCAGTGGTTCCGGTGCCTGTCTTGCAAGCGCAAGGGCCTGGGTTTGATTCCCCGGTAACCACATACAATACTGGGCATGGAGACTCACGTGCCCAGCAGCAACCAGTACCACATACCATAGTGCCAGGCTGTGCCACTGTCGTGGCTCATGCCTGTAATCCCAGCACTCGGGAGGCAGAGGCAGGAGGATTGCTGTGATGTGAGTTTGAGGCTGAGCTCAGGGTCAGCCTGAACTACAAAACAAGACCCTGCCTCAAAAAAAAATTTAAAAAATATATATATATATATATATTATATACGGCAGTTTACCATGAATTATATTTTAGTCTTATCTTTCTCTTATTAGCTTCTAACATTTCTTGATTTCTCAGAAAACCCTATCAAAATATGAATTATTTTTTAAAGTTTCAAGTTCCATCAAATCTATTCCTAAACTAAAATTTCACCTTTCTCTCTGATGAACTAGAATCAAGAAAATTTTTACGTTTTTCATGTATAGTTGCCAAGAAAATACTTATAGGATAAGTGCATAGAACTCTAGGTTTTCTTAAAATTACTGTACACATTCTGTTCTTCATGGCTAGCTATATTATATTGAACTTCTGATAGTGCTTTGAGTCATTTAACAATTGAGTATCTCTTATCTAGAATGCTTAGGACCCAAAATGCTTCAGTTTTTGGAGGCTTTTTTGAATTTTAGAATATTCTCATATGTTCTGCCTATTGAGCATCCCTCACCTGAAAACCCAAAATCCAAAATACACCTAAATGCAAATTTTTTGAGCAATGCTGCAATTAGCATTTTGAAGCAGTTAGGATTTTGGAGCATTTTAAATTTCAAATTTATATCATATTTGTCCGTCTATTTAGTTTATGCCAGAAATGAAACTTTTTAAAAAAGTTTGCAGTGGGGCCGGGGAGTTAGCTCAGTGGTTCCGGCGCCTGTCTTGCAAGTGCAAGGGCCCGGGTTCGATTCCCCGGTAACCACATAACAATACTGGGTGTGGAGACCCACACCCAGCAGCAACCAGCACCACATACCACAGTGCCGGGCGTGGTGGCTCATGCCTGTAATCCCAGCACTCGGGAGGCAGAGGCAGGAGGATTGTGATGTGAGTTTGAGGCTGAGCTCAGGGCCAGCCTGAACCACAGAGTGAGACCCTGTCTCAAAAAACCTAAAAAAAAAAAAAAAAAGTTTGCAGTGACTCACACTAAATTTCTTCTGGGAAACATTTGGAGAGCATAGTGGGTAAAGTGGCCACATAACCACCCCTGGGCTGCTCTGCTGTCAGACGGCAGTCTCACGTCCAATACTAACTGTGATGACTGAATTCAAAAAGTTGTACCAGAACTAAATATGTCTCTATCACTAAACTGATATTTCAAAATGAGTCCTGTGTCCATTTCAAACTGGCTATCTCGTCCCAACAAACAGAAGGAATGTGGCAAAAGACTCATCTACTAACACGGCAAACCCAGGCCCGAGTCACTCCTGCCAGGGGGCGCAGCTGTGGAGTGTGAGCAGGCAGTGAGCGAAGTCAGGACAGAGCATGGAAAAGAGCGGGTGTCAAAGTACGCACTCACTGTGTGAAGCCTTCAGCCTACATTTAAATTAATGCTTCAAAATGCCCTTGCCTAGTAGAATTACATGAATAAATTTGCTTACTGTTGTCCAACCATAATCATTACAAAATTACAGTACAAATCAAAACTGAATTGCAGTGTTTTTTTTTTGAAAATCTCACCAATATTATATGCAAAGCTGATTTCCAACATCCACTCATTCAGAAACACACCAAGTAGCCAAATGTGCACAGCACTGTGCATGCCAAACTACTACATATAAATATTCTTACCTTCAGCTGAAACCCAGTTTCATTCACAGCCTCCTTCCAGTTACCTTCCTAAAAATAATTTTAGAAATCATTACTGAAAAGCAAAATAAACCACCAGAAAAATTCCGAATTATTTAACTGAATATGTATGATTGTGTTTACTTCAAGGAAGACCAAAGAGAGACATTAAAAAATTCTTTTCACATTAAAATTTAAGTGCATAACTTAGATTCTAAATGATTAACAAAACATGGACCTATAATTTTAGAAATCTGGGCTTTACAAATTCCGACACTGGGGCTGGGGATTTAGCTCAGTGGTTCTGGCACCTGCCTTGCAAGTGCAAGGGCCTGGGTTCAATCCTCGGTAACCACATACAACAATACCAGGCATGGAGACTCACACCCACCAGCAATCAGAACCACACACCACAGTGCTGGGTGCGATGGCTCACACCTGTAATGCCAGCACCTGGGAGGCAGAGGCAGAGGATTGCTGTGAGTTTAAGGCTGAGCCTATGGCCAGCCTGAAAAAAAAAGCAAGACCTTGTCTCAAAAAAAAAAAAAAAAAAAAAAAAAAAAATCAGAGACTAAGTTTGACATAATTTAAGTCCTACTAAAAGTATGATCTCTATTAGTTACTATAAAAATATGAGCCAAAAGCCAGGCGCGAAGTGCACACCTGTGATCCTACACAGGATTTTTTATTTTGAGACAAAATAAAAAACAATGGATTGGGGACGTGGATTAGACTAAAGGCTCTGGATTCCATCTTCAGTAACATGCTAAAACACACACACGTTACACGCACGCACGCACATACACACGCAGTTAGCTAGAAGGCCAATGTAAATCAATAATTTGAAATTCAAATCCAAACCAAATCAAACACAATCAGCTGCATACAAAAAGCAGCTCCAAAAATGATCCTTAAGTACTCTACAGTTAAAAAGAGAGAAAAGATCAAAAGACTATTTTAAAAAGACTAAAAGAACAGTACCTGTGTTAAAAACAAATAGAAGATTTTGTCTCTACAAAGGATGGGATGTGAAGCAACTCTCAAGAGAAAGTTTTCTAAACCAATCCGTCGTCTTTCTACAAAATCAGGGTCCATGTTGTCAGCAGAGAGTTTATGCCAAACAAATTCTGCCTGGGTAAGAAAACAAACACTATGAGTGGTCTGGACGCGGAATACCTCTGACCTACCACCATCTCGCCTCTTACCCGTTTCTCAGGAAGAGGTGGCACAACAACATGTGCATAGCAAACCAAAAGGTAGTTTCTCAACAACTCAAACTCGCTGTACCGCCTCCACAGTGAGTCTGTGAGGACGCTCTGGCCATCGGCATGTTCAACTGACCTGAAAAGGAGACAAACAACATTTATAGTGTTTTCAACACATCTACTTCTACTAAATGCAGATAAGCCAGACAATGAGGAAAGACCTCTCCAGTCTTCTCCCACTTGCTCCTTACAGCCCCGTGAAGGCCTGCTCTTCCCACTCACAGATGAGGAAGCTGACAGTATTTGCTCCACAGCTGTAGGAACAGAGCTCAGATCCAATGGATTCCAAACACTTACTATGTTTCCTTTGATTAAAATAAACCTACTTGAACTCAAGAGAAATTGTTGAATGACAAGATGGTAGGACTTGCAAGATGGTAAAATCTGGCACAACTAGGGTTTTATTCAGTAACAAACTGTGCTTTGTGTTTGGTTTTGTTTTTGTTGTTTGAGACAGGGTCTCACTGCGTTGCCCAGACTGGGCTTGAACTCCTGGGCTTAACAGATCTGCCCGCTGCCGCTGTGGAGCATAGTACTCCTGGTGTGCACACTGCACGTGGCTCAGTCAAATCTACTCTTTACTTCCCAGAATTCTGCACAATGAAAAGACAACGTTCACCATAAGGCTACACTTCAAGTCATAAAGGAAACAAATGAATCCAAGGCTCACCTGCACAGGTGGGAAGACAGGTCGTACAAAGCTCTAAACTGGGCATGGTGTCACGTGCCTGAATCCCAGCACTCTGGGAGTCTGAGGCAGGAGAACACAGAGTTTAAACCAGCCCAGGAAACTCAGCAACTTAGCGAGATGTTGCATTTCAAAATAAAAAATAAAAAATTGGTTGGAAATATAGTTCAGCACTATAAAACAAATACATGCCCCAAAACCTTTCAGAAGCTATGATAAAAAATGGTTAATGTTTAAAATTTTCATTTATTTTTTAGAGACAGAGTCTTGCTGTGTAGTTGAAACTGATCTTAAACTCACCATATACCCCAGATTAGCCATGAACTCATGTTAATCCTTCTGCCTCAACCTCCCCAGTGCTGGGATTACAGGTGTGTACCGTCACATCCGGCTTACATTTTTAAAGACATTTATTACAGTAAAAGGCACGTTATTGCTCCTGCCCCTTAAATTCTCCCCTTGGATTCGTGTATATTCCATTGCTCTTGCTGCTTTCTGCAGCAATATGGAAGTCCTTGTTCATGAGGTGTTTTTTTTGTTCTTGGTGAGGGTTTTTTAGTTGTGCTCTTGCGGCTGTCTCCATGTCCAGATCAATTCAGAACATCTACCCTTTGCTGTAATTTCACTTTGGGGAAGAGCCCTAAGTCACACGGTGCCGGATCCTCTGAATATAGTTGGACCAGAACACAATGCAGTATTTCACACTGAGCAGCAGCAGCTCTGGGCAGCAGCCTTCACTGCACTTTTGATCATGCCGAATAAAAACATTCATGAAAGAAGGCTTCTAGAACTGCTTCAGAAAGTGGCAAGAATGGTCAGAGAAGTTGGGAGTCTGAAGCAGGGGGAGTATACTGAGGAGGATTAATGGTATTGTGTCTTTTACTGTAGTAAACTTTTAAACATTTTAACATTTTCCCTAGAGTTACATCACACTGTATACTGAGTCACGAGGCAATGCCAGATTTTACCTGTCTTAAAAGTTCAATTTATAGTTGAGAAAGAGGGTTAGAATCATACACAGGAGGATTGTTCTTTTTTATTTTTAGGTTTTTTTGAGACAGGGTCTGGCTTTGTAGCTGAGGCTGGCCCTGAGCTCAGCCTCCAACTCACATCACAGCAATCCTCCTGCCTCTGCCTCCCGAGTGCTGGGATGACAGGCGTGAGCCACCACGCCCGGCACTGTGGTATGTGGTACTGATTGCTGCTGGGTGTGAGTCTCCACACCCAGTATTGTATGTGGTTACCGGGGATCTAACCCGGGTCCTTGAGCTTGCAAGACAGGCGCCAGAAACACTGAGCTAAATCCCCGGCCCACACAGGAGGTTTTAAAGTATTTTACTTAAGTTTTCTGCTGTGTAAGCACCACTAGGCAATAGCAATCATGTAAGCTTTACCAGCCTTCTTATTCTCTAAGTATTTGCTTGACAGGAACTTTAGCTGCCCTCCAAGAAATGCACGCACAACTATAATGTGCACTTGTACATTAGTACCTGAAGACAGAGAAGCCAAAGCAGTCCTGGAATAAAGTCAAATGTCAGGAAATATTTGTATCATGCCATCCTAAGTCCAACAGTTGCTTTGTTTTCTTTTGGTTTAAAACTAGCTCTCTGTGTTGCCCAAACTGGCCTCAAACTCCTAGACTCAAATAAACTTCCAGCCTCAGCCTCTTGAGTATCTGGGATTATAGCCTAAAGTACCATGTCCCGCTCCTTAGACTTTTAAGAGTTAATTTCCTGTTAAGAGGCACACACAGAAATCTACGAGGAACTAAAAACTGGTAACGTTAACCTTCTTCAGTCTCACTCTGGCTGCTAAACTCGGATGTGCAGAGCAAGCAGAGAAAGCTTTCTCGCGGGCCCTCGCCCTCGGCCCCGCCCTCGCCCTCGGCCCCGCCCTCGCCCTCGCCCTCGGCCCCGCCCTCGGGCCCACCCACCACCACCTGGTCTCCGCCCACCTGGTCTCGATGAGATAAGCAGTGTATGTTTCTTGCATGTTCACAGCATTTCTCCCAGTTCTCTTTTCTGCTTCAGAGACACTGATTTCTATCTTCTTCGACCAAAAATTATTTTCTGTCATCTGGAAAAAAATGAGACAACAGCAACAAAAAAACTCTTTAAGAGGGTACTGAAAAAAATCACAGTTATTGTCCTAAAACCCATTATTGGCATATATTTCAAGACAGTTTCTTATACTTTTGAGTTGTTACGGGTTGTTAAGTGACAGCAGCAAGTGACAGCCTCGCCTTATCAACATAGAACAGCACAGGAACTTTTCCAGAGGTGTATTATTAACACGTACCTCATATTTATTTTTCTAAACTTGGATGCTTCATGTCACCAAAAATGCTACACGGGAAAAACTGAGGACACACTGTATGCAAAGTATTATGGGAGGCACAGGTGGTGATGAGCACAGACCCCCATATCTACAGGCTTCCTGTTTTCCGGGAACTTCCCAGGGACGAAGGGCAGCACCTCTCAACACACACATCCCTTCATCCTTCTACTTGCTTGTTCTTGCAAACCAGATTTAAAAAAAAACAAACAAACCTGGAAATTCAAACATAACTGGACATCTGAGGAAGATCGGGAAATGACCACACCTATCCGGGGAAAGGCTCAGGCTTAGGAAGACCTCAAGCTTGGTCTTTGGCTCAGATAGCGTCCAGCAATTTAAAAACAACCAAATACTAACAAACTCTGGGTAGGAAGAGAATCTCATTTCCAGAGTTACATTACTAGATTCAAATGTCAAACTTTCAACAAAAAAACTCAAAAAGCCTAGAATAAGAAAGTATGGCCCATAAAAATAAACCAACAGAGCAGCAGGGATTAGAGCGTGGGCCCCTGTGCTGTGTTCACAGCAGCATTACTCTCGATGGCAAAATGTGGGAGCAGTGCAGGTGTCCATGAACAGATGAGTGGCTTTCAAGACCATGACAGTGAGATAAGAGGTAAGGGTGACTGATGGCAGGCTGGCAGGAAGACAGGAGATAACCCTCATTAAGATCCAGGCGGGAGGCTGAGAACAGGATGTGCAATGTTACCCGATCCAGGGAGATGTGATTTGCAGACAGACCGGATCTGAAGGACACACGAGGCAGCGCCACCGACCCGGCCACCCCTACCGTGACCCTGCTGCCCGCCCTCTGCAGGGGCCTGCCCGCCTGCAGGCTGTGTATCTTCTTGCCCTCCTCTTCTCCTTCACCATCTCTTTTCTTCCTTTGTCCTCTTTTTGTCATGTTTTCCCTCTTCTCATTTTACATGAAATAAAAGATGTGCTTAACTGCTCCTCTGTTGTCCTAGTCACTTCTTTGGACTGGACAGAAAGAGCCTAGAATCATCAGCCTCCTTGGTGTCCAGCAACAACAGGGGCCCTGGGCATGTGGCTCAGCGGTAAAATGAATGCTTAGTGTGTACAATGCCCTGGCTCAACTCCCAGGAACACACACACACACACACACACACAACTATGATTCAGCCTTTAAGTTATAAAACTGATACACAGTACAATATGCATAAAACATGAAAGTACATTAACTGAAACAAGCTAGTCAAAAATTTATAACTACTTATAGAAGTCCATGCATATGAGGTACTTAGAATAATCAAAAATCAAAGATAATGCACCATAATGAGAAAGCAGTCTTATGATAACCAGTGTATACATTTGATAATGCACCATAATGAGAAAGTAGACTTATGATAACCAATGTATACATTTAAAAATGGTTAAGATGACAGTGTATATTTTAACACAATTAAACCTCCTCATTATACCAAGACGAATGATTCTCAATATTGCTAATTTATTTAACTACAATCAAATCACTCTCAAAACTAAAATATTTTAAGTAAAAGGCAATATTTTCAGCAGGTAGGTCAACAACAGTAAGAAAAAACAGCCGGGTGTGTTGGTTCATGTCAGTAATCCCAGTACTCAGGGAGGCTGAGGCAGAAAGATCCAGTTCGTGCCCAGCCTGGGCAATTTAACGGCCTCAGGAAGATCATGTCTCAAAACAAAAAAACAGAAAAAGGACTGGAGATATAGCTCAGCGCAAAGGTCCTGGGTTTAATCTCCAGTGCAGGAAAGACAAAACTGAACAAAACAAAATAAATAAAATATGGAGTCACTTATATTCAGTTTATTTACCTGAATGTGGCGCTGTGATTAATAAGGGTACCAAGGAAAGGCAGAGGCTGACTCCTTTTGCTCCACAAGGCACCTCCAGTTCTATAACAAAGGACAGACCCCAAGGAACAAATACCGCGGAGGCCCAAGTATGGGAAGCACAGGACAGAGGGAATCTTGACACATCCAGAGTAACTCCACGCAAACATGGAGGATACGGTGGAGCCACTGCTAACTGGCGCTTTGCTGCCCTTCTGCCTGGATCATGATCAAAATCCAGAGGTGGATTTTAATTTAAAATACTGTGCTTCTGGGCAAGGAGGTGTACACCTATGATCCCAGCCCAGGGAGACCAGACAGGACGACTACAGGTTCAAGGTCAGTCCAGGGAATTTAACAAAACTCTGTCATAAAGTACAATATAAAATAAAATGGCTAAGGATGAAGCTCAATACTGTAGTGCTTGCCTACCCTGCACTAGGTCTAGGTACAATTTCCAGGGCAGGAAAAAAAAAATTCATAATTCAAGGCAATTTTTCAAGGAGAGATTAAACAGAAATGTGAGTTCAGCATGAGTTTACAGAAAAAAGAAAAAAAATAGCCACAGTAAAATCCATAGGTATATACAGAAAATTAACCTCTACACTATGAGGTTTTTAAAGAGCTATGTAAAAATATAAAATATGGAATCTGAGATTAAAGAGAAGATGATGCACTTAGGAAACTCTCAAAATGTATAGGAAAGCTTGGGAAGCACTGGGAAGGCTGATGCAGGAGGATTGCTATGAATTTGAGGCCAGCCTGAAGTACACAGGGAGAGATGTACAGAAAAACCTGGGCATGACAGTGTGTGCTTATAATCCCAGCATTCTGAGAAGCTAAAGCAGGAAGACTGCAAGTTGAAGTTCAGCTGGGCAACTTCATGACTTAGTGAGATTCTATCCCCAAAATAAAAAAGGACTCAGTGAGTTCAATTCCCAGAACAAGAACAAAAGGTAAAGAAAAAGTGCAGAAGGTAAAAATACTAGAGTCAATTCAGTGGAATAAAATATTAGCCCAAAAAAACCCTCAATACAACAAAGCTTTTTTAAAAAGCATGAACTGTATATTTATACATTAAAAGAAAATTAAGACAGGAGGAAATCTTTTAATGAAAAGAAAGCTCAAGAAGTTACATTAGCACAAACCATTCAATTCCAGGATTACAAAGGTGCTAGTGACTGAGATACCCACATTCTTTTTTTTAAGGTTTTTTGAGACAGGGTCTCGCTTTGAGGTTCAGGCTGGCCCTGAGCTCAGCCTCCAACTCACATCACAGCAATCCCCCTGCCTCTGCCTCCCGAGTGCTGGGATTACAGGCGTGAGCCACCACGCCCAACACTGTGGTATGTGGTACTGATTGCTGCTGGGGTGAGTCTCCACGCCCAGTATTGTATATGGTTACTGGGGATCCAACCTGGGTCCTTGCGCTTGCAAGACAGGCACCAGAACCACTGAGCTATATGCCCGGCCCTGAGATACCCACATCTTATATACCTTCTGGCCCACAGCCAAGCAGCCTGACTTACCACCATCTGCTCCAGGGAAAAGTCTGAATTCTGAACGCACATACTATCTTGAGAAAACAAATTCTCCCCCATCCCAAGAGACAACGCATAAGTCATGTATTTATTCAAATAGATAAAATAATAACAGCATAAAATCAACTATCATAAAAATTAAAGAATGAGCTGGGTATGGTGGCAAAGCATTTCTGGAAGCTGGGGAAGAACCTATGTTCAAGGCCGGCGGGCAACTCAGCAAGACTCTGTTTCAAAATGAAAAATTTTTAAAAAGGGACCAGGGATTTAGCTCAGTGGTTCTGGCGCCTACCTTGCAAATACAGGGGCCTGGTTCTATCTGGGAACCACATAACAACAGTGCTGGGCGTAGAAACTCACACCCAGCAGCAATCAGAACCACATATCACAGTGCCCAGGCATGGTGGCGCACTCCTGTCATCCCAGCACTCAAGAGGCAGAGGCAGGAGGATTGCTATGAGTTCAAGGCTGAGCTCAGGGTCAGCCTGAACTACAAAAAAAGCGAGACCCTGTCTCAAAAAACAAGGCTGGGGATGTGGCTCAGTGTGGAAGCTTTCAGTTCTGTTATGTAATCAGTGATGGCCCGGCCTGAATTTGGGGTTCCAAGTGGGATTTCTTGGCGTAACTCCAAAGGAGAGTCTGAGTCCAGTTTATTGAGCTGGGTCTTTTATGGATAGGAGATTAGTGGGGTGAGCTCAGGGGGAGTGAAATAATAGGGCCACTGACACTGTGACTCCAGCAAGTGAGGTATGTAGTGTCTTCGCTGGGAATGAGGACCTTGGTTGGCCGGGGGCAGGAAAAGGAGGTAAGAAGGTGGAGGTCAGGCCTATCAGATTCAATCCCTAGTACTGCAAAAATAGAAAGAAAAAAAAAGGAAAAGCAGAAAGGAAAAACACTAAAGAATAAACACAGGCACACATCAACACTAGCAGGGTTGGCAGGTGATAAACTCTTTGTACTGTCAACACTGGCACAGAACAGTAACAAGATTGACACAACTGATACCATATTTATTGACAGGATACTCTTAACAGATAGAGGGCCATGACTTGATGACTAGCAGCTGAGACCAGAAATGTTGTAAAGAAAGACAAGATTCTAGCTGTATCCAAACAGCGCTTCTCATCATACAACAGAATATCAAAGAAAGAGTGATGCTATGCTCATATCCAAAGGAATGATGCCCCCACCACAGACACTCAAGTCACTGTTCTCAAGACAAAGTACTGCACAGCACCACATAAATACCGGACATACTGGAAAGGCTGAGGAAAGAGTGGAAAGGAATATAATCTGTGTCAGGTCTTCCAAAGGTTGCCAACAGTGAAGATAATGAAAATAAGCTTAAGTCATGTATCAGCTTTCTGACAAAACACCTGAGAAAATTGTCTCATAAGGTGCAAAGGTTTATCCTGGCTCACAGGCTCGGTCTGAGGCTGCCTGGCCGGGCTGCCTCAGGCCAGTGACAGCCCATACACCAAGGCAAGAGCATGTGGCAAAAAAGGCTGCTCACCACTTGCTTGTTGGACAGCTAAAGACAGAGAAAGAGGAGTGGCAGGGACCCAGTAACCTCTCAACAGCTCAACCACCCAGAGACCTAACTTCTTCCAGCCAGGCTTCAACCTCGATGTTCTACCACCTCCCAACAGAGTCAGTATCTGAGATCTTAACCATAGCTGCCTTATCCATGACAAAAGGAACAGGAAGAAACTACCAATTACATAAAGGAATCTTCAGCCCTGCCAAAGCACTGCAGTCCACTGGTGTGCTCTTGACAGTTAAAACCAAAAAGAAGGACAACTTGAATTTAGGGTGAGTATCACTTACCCAAAATGTGTGGGACCAGAAATATTTAAATTTTTTCAGATTTAAGAATATTTGCACAGATAGGTAATGTTGGGAATGGAAACCAAAACTAAATACAAAATTCATCTATGTCTAAATCACAGCCAACTGTGATTTTATACAACATTTTAAATGTACCGTGGTCACATAAAGTCAGGCATGAATTTTCTACGGGTGGCACCATGGAGGCACTCAAAAGAGCCTCAGATTTTGGATTAATTGACTAGGGTTGTGCAACCTGTACATCAACTTTCAGAATTACAGAGGAAGAGGCAGAATATTTATTTGTAGTATTCAACTGATTCAGTCATTTAAGTCACACTTATGATAATGCAGTGAAAACTGTAAGAAGAAAATAAATAAAAACCAGGCCTAGGGCCGGGGATTTAGCCTCAGTGGCATCGTACTTATCTTGCAAGCACCTAAGAACCTGAGTTCGTCTCCAGTACTGAAAACAACAACAACAAAAAACAAAGGAGAAAAACAAAAAAGCAAAAGAAAACAAGCCAAAATCATCTAGGTATACTGACATGTACAGGGATGATAACTCAAAACAGAAACACTACAAAGAAATTTCTTTTCTTTTTTCCTTTTCTTCATTTCGCCAGGGTCTTGGTGTGTATCTTACTAATGTCCAGTCTGGCCTCAAACTTGTCATCTTCCTTGTCTCATCCTCCCAAGTGCTGAAATTATAGGCATAAACCACTAGGCCCAGCCTTGGCAGGATATTTTTTATAGAAATTGATTACATTGTTTCTAAAAATTATTTGGAAATATGAAAAACTGTAATAGTCAAAACAGTTCAGAAAGAAAAAAAGAATTGGAGGACGACCTATTTTGTCTCATTTCTAAACCTAGAGACGAACGGAAGTGAGAATCCAGAGATCAACTCTTACATTTAAGGTTAATTCACGTTAGCAAATGCAGCAGGGCAGGTCAGCAGGGAAAGACAGAATGCCTACGTGGTCCTCTCAGTTTAGACACTTCTACTACACAAGAAGAGTACCTTAAAAAGGCTCATACAAATACATGCCAGAGTTAAACTGGAATTTCTAGAAAAAAAAGGAGAAAACCTTGTGACCTTAAACAGTTCTGAAACCAAAAGCACACTCCATGAAAGAAAAATATCATAGAAACTTCATCAAAATAAAAAACTTCTATATTTCAAAAGACATCATTAGAAAAAGGAAAACAGTATCTGCTAGGAAGGGGAAAAATAGTTATCTGCAGATCTTGTATCTGATAAAAATATTTATAACTAAAATATACAAACAGAACTCAATAATAATACAGAAAAAACATCCAATGAAGCACATAAGCAGCCAAGCACAGGCGTGGATGATTTTAATTTTCGCTACTGGGGAGGCTGAGGCAGGAGGATCATAAGTTCAATCCTAGCCTGGGCTACTCAGGGACACCTTGTCTCAAACGAACACAAGCCAAATATCTGAAGAGATATCTCCAGAGAAGACACACAAATGTCAGTAAGCAAAAGGAAAAATGCTCCTCACAACCACAGGTCATTACAGGAACGCACATGATATCATGTCTCAAGCAACAGGCAGACAGCTCTACTCAGAGAGAGAGGAGAGCAAGCACCGGCAAAGAGAAGCGGAATAGGGACGCCTCCCACAACTGCTGCCAGAAATGTGAAAGGACACAGCTACTCCGACAACAATGATGATTTCTTAAATATAAAATTACCATGTGAACAGCACACACAAACCTACCCAGGAAAAATGAAAACATAGATCCTCACAAAATTCCCAACAGCTGAAAACTGAAAATAATCCCAATGTCCATCAAATGGCAAAAAACAAAACGTGAGATACCTACAGAATCAAACAGAGTCAACACAAGATAAATATAAAAAATGTACAGCTAAATATATAAATACCATAGAAAGTTTGATGAGGAACATGGTACTTTCATAATTTCAGAGAATGTCTCCATAAAATTAATTACAAATAAAAAAAGTATACTGGGGAAACTTAGCCAACAAGTCATAATTAAAGAGTCCTACGGCAAGGTGAAAAAAAAAAATGCACTTGAAGAACACAGCATCTCAGTGTTTACAATGGCACTATACACAGCTGCAAAATTATGGAAGCAGCCTTGGTGTCTGCTAACAGAGTAGTAAATGAAGAAAATATGGTGTACATTATAATGGAGTGTTACGCATCCAGCAAGAAAACAAAATCATGTCATCTGCAAGAAAATGGATGGAAAAAGACCATCATGAGTGTTATTATTATTATTAATTTTTTTTCTGGTGGTGGTATCAGGGATTGAACTCAGGTCCTTGTAGGTGCACTGCCACTGAGCTAAATCCCTGTCTCATATTTTTTTTCTCATATATGGAATTCAGGGGGAAAAAAAGATGACATGCAAGTAGAAGGGGGACTGTTAGGGAAAGGAAGAGGGAGGGGTAGAGGATAATAGGAAAGGTAAATATGACCAACGCATGTATATTTACGCATGGCAATGTCACAATGAAACCCATTATTTTTTACAATTAAAGTATACTGATCATTATAATTTTAAAAAGATCACAGTACTAGTTTAGTGGCAACTTCTGCCAAAATACATAACCTGGATCTGATGACAAGGAAACACACATGGCAAAGCAAAATTGAAGGAACTTCTACAAAACTGGCCTCTAATTTCAAACGGATTAGAGTCAGAAGATAGAAAAACTGAGAAATTCTTCTAGTTTGGAGGAGTCCAAAGAGGCAACACAATTAAATGCAAAAGAGACCCTGCAGTGGAGGATTTTGCTCCAAAGTTCGTTACTGGTAATACCGGTAAGACAAATGGAGCATGTGGATTAAATAGCATTCATTTGTCAACTTATTTTCCCAATTTTGGTAGCAACAAGGAAAATGTCCTTATCTGTCCCTGAAATACACACTGAGGTCTTGGGATGAAACAAGGCAATGCCACTGGCCACTCAATCTCAAACAGCTCTAGGGAAAAGGCTGCTTACTGTCCTTTTTTTATAATGCTGAGATTCTTTGTAAAAAATTAGTCTCAATCTGTCTTAGGCAAGAAAAACAATACCCATTTTCCAAATCATCGCAGAGGATAAAACCAAAGAAATTATGGCCTATTAAAAGAAAAATCCCCAAAGAGAAATCAAGGTCAGTATAAAATATGACAGAGTAACACCAACTAAAAACAGACTCAGTTAAAATAATGAATGCAATGATCTCAAACTTTTTATGATAATCACAAGATGAGATGGTCAAGCTTAACTGTTAACTTGATTGGCTCGGGAGTTCTCTAGGGGATTATCAGTAAAGCACACCTCTGGGTACAATGCCACTTGTAAGACTTCCACCTTCATACTTAACCACCTACCAAAGGCATGACCACCAAACATACCTTGAGATTAGGTTTCAACCTATGAACTGTGGGACAACAGAAACATTAGTCCATAGATTGCTAACTAAGAAAGAGATCTGTTCTCTTATGATTTTTTTTTCCCAGCAAAAATACTTCTAAAGAAACAGCACAGCCATTTAGAAAGTTGTCTTACAAATTGAGGAACAATACATTCATATTGATTTGGTTGATGTGACCAGCCATTTCTTTTTAATGAAAAAGAAACATAAGACAAAAACATCGGAAGGCATTCCCTGAAGTAATGGTTAAATGTTGCTTCCTGAAAAAAAACCAATCATATAAGTAGTTATATTGGTGAAGACATAAAAATGTATTCTATACTTAGTCACCTTAAAAAAACCAACTATTCAGATACAAAGGGATAAAAAATTCTTGCATATGATTTAGCCAGACAGTATATATTCTGTAATTGTGTTAGCTTTCTGTTACTGTAACAAAACATAACCAACTTCAAAAAAAAAAGTTTACTTTGGTCATCATTTTGCAGGTTTCAGGCTGTGGTCAGCTGGCCCTGTTGCTTCTGGACCTGTGGCAAGGCAGCACATCATGGCTGGGTTGACGTGGCAGAGCAAAGAGA
>PVIR01009113.1:0-54207 GCA_004026965.1 Petromus typicus | reverse complement strand
CGGAGCGCAGGAAGAAGTGTGGGCCTGAGCACTGACCTGAGGCATGGAGACTGTGAGGCAAAGGAAGTTCAGGAGCCCAGCAGGGCACTGCCAGGCCCGAGTCCTGTGGTGCTTCTTGTGTGTTCTGTTGCTGTTTGTCCTTCCCCTGGTGGGCTGTGTTGAGACATCACAGAGAGGGAGGTGGCCGTCAAGTAGAGGCTCAACAGTGACTGAGGGAGGCCAGGGCTCACAGCAGAGCCTCCCAGGCCCCTCAGGAACTGTTCATGCAAATGTCCAAAGGAGCAGAAAATGTTGTTTGTAAGAGACTAAAAATAAGGCTGTGGGAGTGGGAAGGGTAAAGGGATTGATCACTCATGGGTGATGGGGCAGCCGAGGGCTGGTCATGCTGCCTTTCCTCCTCCTCTTCTGAGGTATCAGAGAGAGAAAATTAAAACAAAACAGTTAGTAAAAAGAAGAGAAGGAAGAAGAAGAGGGAGAAGAGGAGAAAGGAGAGAAATAAAGAGAGAGAGAGAGAAGGAAAGAGAAGAGAGAGGGAGAGAGAGCGGGAGAGAGAGAGAGAAGGAGAAATAAACAAAGAAAGAAGAGTAAGAGGGAAAAGGTGGGGAGAAAGACTTCCCCTCTGGAAGCTTCAAGCCCAAGAAAACAATATTTTAAACAGAGGAAAGTTAGACTTTAAGTACTGAGCAAATGGCATCTCCAGATTACTTATGAATTTAAAAACAAATGCCCAGATATGGAAATAAAACAGTAAAATAAATTACAAGTGCACATGTACCTGCCTGTGCACTTTTCAAATAATGTGCAAATAAATAATGTGTGTAACATGTATAGATATAATTATGTAACTCTGCTAAAATAAATTTCCTCCCATTAAAAATCCAGATTGTATTTGTTAAATTTACATAGTTAAAAAAATAATAAAGCAAGCGTCTGAAATCCCGACGATTATGGAAGCAGAGATAGGAGCACCACATGAGTCTAGGAGCTGTGACCAGCCACAACTGTGTCAAAAAAAAAAAGTAACAATAAAAACATGGCCATAGCCAGCCTGAGTCTCTACCACATAGATTCTAGCTTAAGTTTAGCTGTCACTAAAATATACCCCTTCAGGAAACCTCATGGGTTTAATCAGTTCTGGGATTCAAATCACAGTAATACCACAGTCCATGAACTTAATTTATGCCGAGATTCTGGTGAAGATGACCACGTCCCTGTTTATGTGAGGCAGAGTGCCACCGTCACGTTCATCACGCGATGTGGAATTCCGGAACAGAAGAAAAATTTTGCCTGAGCTTAAGTATTCCCATATCGTTCTACCTGGAGATGCCACTAAATTTACACACTCCACCTCTACAACCTTGAGAAGGTAATCCAGAGTAAAACAGAGAAGAGTGGATATACTTTGCTTTAATTGGACTCTTCCCTAAATTCTTGTAGTTCCAGTGCTCATTACTGGTAATACACTACATCAGGTGCAAATGTGGTGACATTTGTAATGATTAAAATTATAGTAACTTTGGGAAGTCACAAATTAGCCTTTTAAACTGAGACCCTATGAATTCCCACCTTAGAGGTTTATATGATGGAATGTAATTTAAATAGGGCCTTATAATATATTAAATATAATTGTGTATCATTATGATTATATTACATGGTACATAAACCATTATATAAAACTAAATGAAGGAGGATAAAGGGCATGTTATGAGGGATGACTACAGCCCTGTGCTGCGGCCCCACATGGCAAGGCCCCACCCTTGACACTCAATATTACTAGAATAACTATTATTCCAGTGACAGATGCTGTTTGTTTCGCTTTTATAAAATTTGTAAGATGTTTTGTTCAGTTCCTGCCTCAACAGCCCCAATTGCAGTTGCTCGACAGCCCTGAGCGGACATAGTGCACCTTCTTGGAGACTTTGCCTACTTCGCGGAAACAGGTATTCGACCCTTCCTGGGGAACCCGGGTTGTACGACACCCTGTCATGGAGGGACCTCAGCCCACAGACGCCTTGCCCTTCCCCCCTGCCACTCTGTGCTCCTTCCCCTTCCAGCTCCCATCTCCCACGGCCCTGTAGTGTGTGCCACCTCCGGTTCCACATCTGTAAGCAGTGGCGCCAGTACATCCGGTTCCTGCTGCGTCACTTCCTCTGGGCCTCTCAGGAGCAGCCAATCTGAATAAAGGTTCCCCTTACCCCTCGTGAGGTTTCCCTGAGAGAGTGGTCACCTTGGTGAGGATAAACGACACAAAACGCACAAAACAGCTGCGAAGGTACTGCAAGTTCTAGCACATTCCCTGAGGGGGGAAACCTGGTCTCAGAGTTAGGGAAGTACAGGGGTGCTGTCTTCTTCGAGGCGTCCTTTCCAGGATCTCCTCGTCCTGGACAAAGAATTGCACAGGAAATAAAGCAGTGAAGTTTTACATTTATTGCAGGTGTCAAAGGTTACATTAGAAGTCAGGAAATAAATACACCCTGCAGAGTGCAGAGTAAGCTCGAGAAAAATCTCATAGAGGCCACAAAGTTAATGGCTGCTCTTTTGTACCTTCCATTCTGACGTCAGGTCTGGGTCTTCCTCTCAAAAATCTCCTGGTCTTGTGCCCCAAGAGCTGAAAACATCGTTCTCTGGTGCCAGATCTCCTGCCCATGTCCAGGTCCGCCATAACTGACAGGTCAGGCCCACCTGACGAGTCTCTTTGCCCCAATCTGCTCCCTCAATGGGTCACCTGCTTAGACTTGGGAGTATTCACCATGTGAACATGTGAAAGGCACTTGGATACACATCCGGGACCTGTCAGAACAGAGCTAGGTCTGTAACTACTTTCTCAGAGAGATCTCAAACTAGAAAGGAAAAGTGCAATGCACGTTCACCCTCATGGAACGGTATAGTTAGATCAACAGAAAATGAGACTTCCCAGAAGCAACTGAGGAACACAGATGGGGTGGGGTGCAAGTCTGGCCTCTGGGGCCCGGGCCATGTGACCTCTCCAGGCAGCGTGCACATTGCCTGACTCCACCCAGCCCCTCCCTTCCCAGTGCTCACAAGTCAGCAATTATGTCCTGGAATGACCCTCCTTATGCCCTCATCCATCCCATCCTCCATTCATGAAGACATTTGAGGCTTTGGAAGAATGAATTTAAAACCTAGCTCGCCGTCTTGTTCCAGTTTTCAGCAGCTAAGTGACCTCCCATCTATGGGTGCAGGGGAGTTTCATCTGATAACTTTCTTTCCCCCATGGGAAGAAATCAGGCCCTTAGGAGGGCTCCGAGGTTAAGAGGAAACCTAGCCATCCTCCAGTCCAGGAGGCTGACGCCCGCCCAGTCTCAAGGTCTGGCAGCGGAAGAGGCGGGGCACCTAGCAGCTTCCAGCGCATCCCAACACCCTGCTGGGACTAAGGGTCTGGCTGTCGCCTCCAACCCCTCTGTCTTTCGGCGGGAGCCACTGTAGTCATAGTATGTTCCCTTAAATGCCAGCACTTATGACAAAGGAAAATTTAAAAATTTCCCTCTCCCTTCCCTCTTGTATCTCATTATCAATACTGTAATAATATCTTCCACTGGAAACCTTTCAGGCTAAATGAATGTTTGTTTGAAGCCCGTCAGATGACCTGTCTACTATTTTTCTAAGTAGAAGCATCGTTCTTAAGTGTTTTTAGTGCTAAGCTGCTAAACCAGCACTAGAAATGGACTTCTGAGTTGCAGTCTTCTGGTGATATGAAAACACGCACACAGCAACGACAACAATAACAGCAATGACAACAATAACAAATTTTAATTCACAAATCAGGATGCAAAATGGGTCACTCTTTAAATAAAATGTGCTACACTGTCCTGCTGGGAAATTCAGTCTCACTAATTACTACATCTGTTTCTTTCCAGTCCAGCCCAGGCTATTCAAAGGTCCAAGGAGTCGAATTTAGGCCAGGACTTCTGGGAAGAGTCCTCTGGGGTTTGCTGTTTGTGGCAGCAGGCACACAGCAGGCAGCCGGCTCTGCTGATCTAGCCACAGGGGTGGGGGTGGGGCCTCTGCCAAATGTCCAGATCTCCTCAAGGTGGAGTCTCTGTGGTGCACCAGACTTCTTTCCCAGGGCTCCTGCCATCTCCCCACAGGGCTGATAGCTCATAGAGCCCTCGCTTCTGCTTGGAGGGAAGTGTGCAGGCCACACTGCCGCACCCTCGGGCCCCCAGCTCTTCACCCCAACCCGTCATTTCACACAGACACAAATCTGCCCGGGGTGGGGGTGGGGACGGACGCTGATCTTCAGGACTTGAATTCTTGGTTGTCACCAGGGTTGGAGTTGTGGGGAGGAGGACAAATATTTTTCATTCCTTCTTATTTTCATAAATAAATTGAAAGCAAGCAAAAGAACCAAAGAAAAACAACAAACAGCCCCCACAACATTAATAGCTTAATAAATTGCTCTTTAACATTTGTCTATTTGCTTGTGATTCAACTTTGATTTTCTGAAGAGGAATTTCCATGCTCTGAGTAGTTAAATGTTACAATATATAAAATTCTGTCACTGAGTCTTTGAAAAGGCTAATAAAAGAAACTGTTTTGGCTGCATTTCGTGTCACTACAGATAACTAACATTCTGGTGTTTTTAGATTAGAGTAACTCTCAAAAAGTTTTCTTCTTTCCCTCCCAGCCTCCCCTCCCCCCTTCCCCCTGTTCCTGTCTTTTTGTGGTATCGGGGATCAAACCCAGCACCTCACGCATGCTAGGCAGCGCTGTCATACGGCCACCCCATGCCCTTTCAGTTGTAGAATACACACACTAACCACAAATGCTGTAACCTGCATTTTGAGGTGATAGGCACAGCTGCTCTGATGGCGATGAAGGAAGGTTTGGGGCCTAACGTTTCTCCTTGTTCTCCCAGTCTCCTAGCGTGGCCACAAAGGAATGTATCAGTTACTTTTCTTCCTCCAGGGAAAATTACTCCGGGTAAGGGTTTGTGTGTTGGATTGAATTCAGTGGATTTTGAGTTTTTTTATATGTTCATTTTCCTTGAAAACCAATTTCCTTCAGTTTTCTTGGAAAAACTTAAAATCCCCACCCATGACTAAACAGCCTTTGGCCAGATTAGCGTGTGTTTGGAGGTACTGCACAATACAGTTTCCTTTTTTTAATTATATCAGGAAATGGAGGATGCAGAAACCTTGAGAGAGTGCATTTTGATTTCACTACTTCTAAACATCCTCCCCCAAACAGTGCTACCTCGTGTTGGTTGAATAATTCACGAGCGGGCAGATAGAAGTGCACTTACAGCTACACAAGCCAAGTGTCCCTTCCCCGCGTCCCCTTCTGCTGAGTATTCCTTGTTCCTCTCCATCAGAGTTAAGGAAGAAAACATGGAGGAACGAATGAAAAACGACCTCTGCACCAAGCGGCCCCTCTCACGTGGATGTATTCAGTCTTCCTCCTGAGTTGTTTTGACTCTAGAATCTTATGGAAAAAAGTAGTCATAGAACCTCAGCATTCCAGTACTACCAAATAAGCATCCTCTCAAACAGTTATGTTTCTGCTTCTATTTCTCTAATTTAAAATATTTATTGCTTTTCCCTTTCAAAAGCATGAACCACAAAGTAGAACTAATGCCAGCACCGAGCTCTCCACAGTCGTCAGCCTGGCCGCCCGCTGAGCAGCAGTGGGTGACGTGGCTGGGGAATTACACACCGCGCTCGCTCCCTGGGTCCCCATTTAATTTTCAGTGACCTTGTGAAAAGGACTTCAAGTGTCTAGCGCTTTTACTTGCTTTTAAGGTGAGGAGAATAAAATCAGCCTCCTACCAAGAAAGCGTGGGGTGAATAGCAGATGCGGGTAGAAGCAAACGCACGGCTGGCAGCATGGAGGGCCGGCTGGTGACCCGGCGACCCCGCGCAGGGGAAGCCGAGTGGAGACGACACGGAGCTCACCGTGCGACGGTCTCTGCAGCTCGGCCGCAGTGCAGCCCGGGAGTGTGGACAGCTTTGGGATTCAGGGCATGAATAACTCATTTTGGTTTAGAGAAGAGAAACATTAACATTTGCATAATGAGGCATTTTAACAAGAATTTGGAAGAAATATGCTCACTTCTAATTTAGCTTAAGATCCTCAAGGGCTCAGAAGTCATTCTCTCACATCTTTCTGCTGCCCCTGCAGCCCATCCCTGAGCAGGGGCCACTTCTCAAGGAGGCCCGTGGCTGCTTCCCAGCAAGTCCCCGGGCCACCTCCCCTGACGATGTGCGTGATGATTGACAAGGCCCCCGCTCACTGGCTCCAGTCTTGCTCTCCGCTGCAACAAAATGAGCCCGTTCCTTCTCTGCATGATAGACCTCCAGAGCGTGGAGGTTAGAACTACCATTTGCTGAACCTTCTGCCTTCGGGTAAAATACTTCCCATTCTGCCCCTCACGGGACCTGCTACCTATCCACAGCCTCTCACCAGCAGGGTTACCTCATAGTTCAGCCTGGCTCGTCCCTGCTTCTGTTAAAAAGTCATCTTCTGGTTGGGTCACTAGCAGAAGATATGAGCATACAGATGCAAAAAGCAGTGAGGTCTTTATTACCGAAACTTTAATTATGCATTTTGTCTTACAGTCTCTCATTGCTGAGACAGCATACCCGACATCCAACAATTTAAAGGGGAAAGGCTTATTTGGCTCTCAGTTTGTAGAGGTTTCAGACCACAGTCAGCTGGCTTCGAGGCAGGGCACGGCAGGGAGCAGGGGGCCTGTCTGCCTTCCTTTCTTTCTCTCTTTCTTTCTTCATTTCTTTCTTTTTCTTTTCACCCAGTCTGCAAGCCTACTGGTTGCAAGCCTATAAGGCTTCCCTCTTCAGCAAATCCATCACCTACACCCAGAACTATGCTAAACCAATCAATGGACTAAATCCAGCATCACACACTGGTGATCCATCCATTCCCCCAAACCCCACCTATGAGCACAGGAGGCTTGGTGGGGGGGGCATCTAGATATGAGCCATCACCATTTATTGAGCATCTTCTCAATAAATATGGACACTTGAGTATAGGCCCTGCTTGGCATCATGCATACAATGAGCAAAGTAGACATCCGTATTATGAAGCTTGTGTTTGGTGAGTGGTGAGTGGGGTGAGGAAACTTCCTCAGAAGAAGCTATTACAAAGTTAATGTGATATTTCCAAGTCTGGAGATGACTTGGGATAGAGATGGTTATTCCACGCTGAACAATTATCCCCACCTTCTGGGCCTTCTTCTCTGGGAAGCCTAGAACACTATCTTTCTCAGTCTGCCTTACTGTAGGTAGGATTCTTGGCGGGAACTGGGCTCCACCAAATAAGTGCAATTCAAAGAGGCTTTGCTACAGTTTTTATCTGAATTCAATTAAAACCACTGAAGTATTTAAGCAACACTCAGATACTTACAGCTTTCCAAAATGTTAGCTATCTTGGGCCGGGAAGTTAGCTCAGTGGTTCTGGCACCTGTCTTGTAAGTGCAAGGACCCAGGTTCGATCCCCGGTTAACCACATACAATGCTGGGTGTTGAGACAGAATCACACCCAGCAGCAATCAGTACCACATACCACAATGCCAGGCATTGTGGTGGCTCAGGCCTGTAATCCCAGCACTCGGGAGGCAGAGGCAGGAGGATTGCTGTGATGTGAGTTTGAGGCTGAGCTCAGGGCCAGCCTGAACCACAAAGTGAGACCCTGTCTCAAAAAAACAAAAACAAAAACAAAAAAAACCAGAAAGTGCCTACATGTTCAGCCTTGGCCAATTGTGGGTGATAAATATTTTTTTTTTAAGTTCCAAAAAGCAGCCTAGGCCAATTGTGATTGATAAATATTTTTTTAAAAATACAAAAAGTTCCAAAAAACAACACTTGAATTTGTCACATCCCAAGTACAGGGTTGAGTTCGCGAGAACAAAGTGATATTTAGGCAGAGTATTAAGACTTAGAAGTAATTGAGAGACAATTTATATAGGACAATGTGCGCAGGTACTGTACCATCTTATACAAGGACTGGGTGTCTTCAAGATGTCCTAGAACAAACGCTCTGAAGGCACCCAGGACAATTGCATTTTCAACTGTATTTACAACTTAGTGCAAGGAGTATTTTCTTAAAATGAAAGCTAAACCATACCTTTAAAAGCATATGGTTGTAATAGAAATAGGATTTATTGCTTGTTTTCAGCAGAAAATATCTCAGAGAAAGGACTGGAGACTAGAAAGACTCATGAATTGCTACTATCTAAATCTGTACTTAGATAAAAATAAACTAAAAATGTGCCATGTTAAATCTCTATGTACTTTTTCCCTTACCAACTTTATTTAGGTATAAATGACAAATAAAATTTTATATATATATTCAAGATGTGCAAAGTGATGTTTGGACATATAAACATGATGAAATGACTGTCTCTATCAAGTTAGCTAACATATTCGTCAGCTCTCATAGCTACTGTGTGTGTGTATGTGGGCATGCACACATATATGTTATAAATACCTAAATTCTACTCTCTTTGCAAATTTCCAGTATGTACACTGTTATGTGATAATTAGGTCTCTGGAACTTATTTACAATGCCAAGAACCCTTAACTCACAGCTGCCATCTTGGGAGAGAGAGACCAAAAATTGAACTAAAATGTAAAAAGGAAGTGGGCCCACTCACGGGAAGTGGGATAAGGTCAGAATAGCACATTTTATAAAGAGGCCCATGAATGAAATGGTGTCAGCACTCTGATGTCATGCCAGAAGAAAGTGCTTCCCAGGCAAAGGGGTAGCCCTCAGCGTGCTACCAAGTGCATGTGCAAAAGGCCTTTGTACAACTTCCCTCGGGAGAGGATGCTGTGAAAGTACAATTGCTCTCAGCATCTAACTTTCTTGGACATTAAATCTACTTTGCCGTGGCTTACATATTCTCTTCTTCTGGTTGTTGGACTAGTGCCAGGGGATGGATGTCACTAGCATTCTCACCCAGATCACCCTAAGATCTTTTTCTGTATTTTTCTCTTTATAGTCAAGTAGTATTTTTCTTCCATAGACCTCGAAGTAGCAAAGTACCATTTTTGGGATTTTCTTATCCTACATTATTCTGCCTTTCCCCCTCTCCGTATGTTCTTTGTTGAAATAGTGCAGGAGTCTGCCTCCAGAGATGAAAGGACAAGATAAACTTGGAAATCCAGGTTTTATTTTCTAAATCCTAAGCCTTGCAGCGAGGAGGAAATGTGTGGGTCAAGACTGAGTAAACATTATAAGCATGGTGGGCAAAGGATTCTTCAAGAAGAAAAATGTTCTCCAAGCTCAGGATGACAGAGAAAGAGATAGGAGATTTTATGCCCTGCTACCTGGTGGAATTGCAGAGAGGTCAGGAGACCATTCAGGAGCAGAAGGAACTCCAGCTTGGTCTATAGTGAGACCATAGAGACAAAGACTCTGTAGGCTCTGAGACAGGATCACCTATCACCATGCCCAGGTTCCTGGTGAGTAACATAAAAATGTGAGACCAGTGCACATGGGAAATTAAGTTCTGGATCTGCACAGTAACTGAAGGCATGGAAGTGGAACTCTATTGGTGTGGAACTCTAGAGTAGGGTCCTGGCCAAGGCAATCTATTTCTACATTTAAAACTGCTGTGAGGGCAAATAAATGGTTATGTCTCACTGACAAAATTATGGCCTATGGCCACACTGTCTGGGTTGACAGTAGCTGTTTTAGTAATATATAGGGTGGACAGATTTCTGTCCTAGGAGCTCCTAAGCCTGAGCCTGTAAGCTACCGAACTATCATTAACTTGAATATGGGGATAAGTTGCATCTGAGTCAACTTCCTTGTCACTAGGTTGCAAATACCCAACACCCATGAATCAAGAAGGAGAGCTTTATTTTGGTTCAAATATGGTAGAGGTTTCAGTCCATAGTTGGTGGGGTCCAAGGCGGAACAGCATGGCAGATGGGCATGGCACAACATGGCATCCAGGAAGCAGAGTCAAGGGAGACTGAGGAAGGAAGATATAACCTTCTGGGTCATACCACTGTAGCCTGCTTCCTCCAACCAGAACCTACCTTCAGTAGCAAGTCAGCTATTTCCCTCCCATCAACTAGTCACCTTCCAAAATCTCCACTGTTGAGTATATGCGGCTTTGAAGAAACATCTTGAAGAAAGAGGAAAAGCCTAGAAATTGGGTTAAATACACTAAGTTCCAGGATGAGACTTAAAATAGAGATTAAGTTGAGTTGTAGAAATTTCAGAAGGTTCTACACATCTGACTTTGTGAGGTACTGAGGGTAGTTTTGGCTTCAGCAGTGTAAATACTGGTTCTGCTACTGAGTTATGTGATCTCAGGGAAGATACTTAGCACCTTAAGTCTCAAGTTCTCATCTATTGTAAGGGAACAATGATAATACAGATATTCCTCATTTAACAACCTGTTTAATGACTATTTGAACTTACTGCCCCCCATTTGGACTTAGACCCCATCTTTTGTTTATATGCAGTTCTTTATATGTTGTTTATAGTGCTTTAATGTCTTGTTAATATAGTACAACTTTATTCGGTACTATAACTTTTGCTGCTTGTACTGTGTAGTATAGTACAGTAGCTTTATGTTCTATTATACATTATAATACTGAGCATAAGAGTTTTGCCAATAAAAGCAAAGTCATTAAGTTGGAATTTCCTTTCACAATTTCGTTATTCTGAATATTGTAATGGACATACTGTATACAATTAGTGACCAATCCATTTAACACACTAGTCACATGATTGTAATTCAGTCATTAAATAAGGAATGTCTGTAGTTCCTTTAAATGTTCCTATATTAATTGGAATCATTTAAGTCAAAGACTTAGAACAATGCTTGGCTCTTTAGACATAGACCCTCAACTTCAACAGTTCTATAAGCAAGTCTGTGCTCACAGGGAATTTGTAAAATAATAGGTGGTGAACTTTCCTTCTATCAATATTTAAGGTGTTGCTAATAGATTATTTCCTCCCTTAAGAAGTGTTTCCTATTTGGCTCCTCTGAAAACTCACACACAAAACTCCTAGGGTTGTCCCACTGGCTCTCCAGACAGGCACAAACTCACTCAAATCTTAGAAATCCTAAGCATCCTAAGCTCGATGCATCTTAAGACCATGGTAGAGTTGGGTTTCTTTGTCTAAGTGGAGAAAATCATTAAATTAAATTGGCACTTAATGAAAGCATGTCTATGAGGGATTAAATGGCTACCTGTGAGGTGTATGTGGTCTTTTGGAACCCTAATTTGATTAAACCAAAGTTAGAATATTAACAGAAGTAGAAGAATAGATAGCTGCTTCTTATCCTAAGATCTTTAGATATCACTTTCTCTCACATGAACTAGAGTCATAACAAATTCTCATTTTTATGAAACTGAAAGTAGAAATGAAGACCAAAATATATAATCAATATTGGGAAATGGGAAGAAAATGTTGGAATGAGAAGGGGAACCTGGAAGGGAAGGAGGGTGGAAGGAAGAAATAAAGGGACAAGAAAAAAGGTGAAAATAGATGGAAAAATTGAAACAAAGCTTTTGCACATAGGAAAGGGAGGGGCACTAGGGTAAGTGGGGATGGGACAACATAAAATTTATAAAAAACAAAGAAATCTGAAAAAATAAAAACATTTAAAAATTCTCATTTCTACAATGTTGTGTCAAGCTTTTTACTTGAACCTTTTTCACTGGAAGGAGACAAATCCTGCAGCTCACAAACCTCCACTACCCTTTTAGCATCAACTGGAAATTCTGGATTTCCTGTCACCTTTTTCTTTTCCATTATTTCTAAGACATTTGAACCACCAGTTCTCTGGCTCCTCTCTTTACTCCCAATGCACTGTCTTAGGAAGGCGAAAGCCAGGCTTGGCTGGGTTGGAGTTCAGCCTGCCTGCTTTGTCGTAACTCCTCTCTCGGCCCAAACCACGCAATCAATCCATAGCTGCCGGTACAACTGCCCGCCTCTCTGCATTCTTCAGCCAATCCACAACCGAGCTGACCTGTATGGTTCTGCCCCGTGTCATTGGCTATATAAGTGTGTGTATCTTGCAGTAAAAGTAGAAGTGTTCTCAGAAATGCTCCCTGGAGTCTGCAGTGTGACTCCATTCGCCTCATCCCTCCCAGTCCAAGTTTCTGTTACCCCAAAAGCACAATGACAGTCTTACTTTCTACTTGCCCTGGATTTTTCTCTCCAGTCTCCTCCACAACTGCCCTGAATACTGATTTCTCACCCTCTTTATCTACTCTTGCCCACTAGCTCCTTTATAAAAAGCACCACTGTCCCTCAGCCCCGCGTCTCCTGCAGCTGCCTTGCTATCTGCATCTTTTTCCATGTTGAAAGGTTGTGTCCTCTTTGCTCTGCACTCCCACATCTCCCAGTCATTCCTCAGCCCACAGCGTCTAGTGTGGCCCCCAGAAACCTGTCCCCAGAAACTGCTCCTGCATAACACAAGTCCAGCGGTGTGCCTGAGTCCTCACCTTTATCCAGAGTTGTTTTGACTCAGTGCACCCTTGATGGTCCTCTCACCAGTCAGAGAGCAACAAATCCCCTCTGAGAGCCCCAGACTCACACAGCCTTTATCCCTCTGTGCTCTTCACGGTTCTCCCAGGAGCCTTGTCTCTCATTCTGCATTCTCTGGGGATGAGGTGTCTAACCTTAGGCCTTTGTTACCACTTCAAAAAATGTAGCATAATGAAAACTGTTCTTATCTTTTCACTTTCTCGACTCACAAACATGATCACCAAGTCTTCTCTGGCCTTTGCCTTGGCATCTTGGAAACTTGAGCCCTTTTCTTCATTGCCATTGTCCCAAATTAACTCTAGACGCCTGTCTTTTCTCACTGAGAAAGGCTTTCTCATGGGCTTCCCGCCCTGTATCTTAGTTCTTTCCAATAAATGTTGCAAGCCAGACTGCTCTTACTGGGACAGAATTTGGCAAACTTTGTAAAGGATCACATAATAATCACTTTAGACTTTGCGGATCCTGTGATCATTGCTGCAACCACTTCAGTATACTGCTGTAGCACAAAGTTGGCCATAGAGAACCTATGAATAAATAGGCACAAATGTGACTCAATAAAACTATAGACAGCTATACAGGCCTGATCTGGCCTCCAAGCCATAGTTTACTCATCTCATTCATACTGAGAAATTTAGCCATGTTCTTCCTATTGCATTTAGGAAAAACTACAGATTCTTGCAAACAACTCTAAGACCAACAACTCTCCCCATCATGCACTCTGCTCCAGCCTCAGATAGGTCTGGATGACGTTAGCATAAAAATAACACAACTCCAAGAGGTATGGCTTTGAGTTACAGTTCTGTCCTTTAGGAAATGTGGATCATTGGGGGAGCCTCAATTTCTTCACTAGTACAAATAAATGGAGACAATTGCATTATCAGGGCATGGAAATACCATCTGCCTCTTCCATAATTCAGTTGCTTGAAAATAAATGGCATATGAAGAAGAAAAACACTCACAAGCTGTAAAGTGCTATGTAAACGTCCATGCTGCTTGTGCAGGTTTGGCCCACCCCTGCCTCCCCCTTCCCCAGCACTGGCTCAGCCTGTACTCTCTCTTCTCGCCCTCCATGCTTATCTGGTTATTAGCAGTGCAATTCAGCCCCAGTTTGGCAATGCCCTGGAGAACTCAGGCCACCTGTGCCCTTTTCACATTGACCCACTTCTTCAATTACCAGAGTGGGCACTCCCAACTCCCTCCCCACCCTCTTATCTAGTGATGGGGGCCTGGGCCAGAGCCTCTGTGCTATTTCTGGTGCAATTTCTATTCCCATTAAATCTAACTAACTAGCTAAGTAGAAATGATCTCTCTCTCTCTCTCTCTCTCTCTCTCTCTCTCTCTTCTATGTATATACATATTTTGGAGAGAAGTTATGATAAACAAGGGAAAAATTAGGCTAAACCTTCTTTTTACCCTCCCCTACTCCCTGGATGTCTCAGGGAATGGAAAATGGATTTTCCAGTGGAGAATTATGGACTGAGCAGATACAGTAAATAGAAACAAGTCAAACCAATGCATAATTTATAAATCAAAGATGCCCCAGAGCCCTAGGATTATTTCTACTTCTTTGCAGCATCAGAATATGGTCTATGTTTAAACATCAAGTAGGACCCTTGATTTTTGTATAAAGCTGCTTACACCTTCTAGCTTTGGTTGTCTTATTGCTTAAAGAATCTCTGACTCATTCGGGCTGTTCAACGCACCATACTGAAATTTTCTGACAGGTGTCAAGAGCAGTTGGAACTAATCTTCCATATTCTTTAAAGAAACAGCAGCTCTTGTATCTGGTCATTGGGATTAACTTCAAAGGAGGACACTCTAAGGAAGGTGCAAAGGCACAGAGTCGGGCAATTTTTGCTTTGCTGCCTAGAACTTTAAAAAGCTTTTAAATGAAATAAAACTAGAAGATGCATTGTTTGTATACTTCCCACAAGGTTCATCTTGAGAGTTATAAATTACCAAAAAGCATCACAACAGGCATTTGCATAAACAAAATTCAGTTGCTGTGAATGGCTTTCCTTACAAAGAATTCTTTTTGGGGCTGGGATTGACCTCCACTGGTATTGCACCTACCTTGCAATCACAAGAACTCTAGTTTGACCCCCAGGACCGCAAAAACAAAACAAAACAAACAAATAAAATCTATAGAGAATCCTTTATTTATACATAAATTGCATATTATATTTTCACAAAGGAAAACTTTCTGCCTGGGACCCTGTGATTTCTGCTTCAGTTTCATTAGAAATACATCTCATTGTCTTAATCATTTTTTACCTATTTAAAAATGTTTCTGTATCCCCTTATGTAAATTCGTTAACTGAATCAAAGCTTCTAAATTTTATATTGTGGCAACTACTTTATAGACCCTAAATATAAATATTGAGCTATAAAATACTTGGCCATGGAATCTATTATTAGAATTACTGAGCATAAAATCTACGATTTCTTAAAGTATCTAAAGGGATACCGAGAGCCATTTTTATTAAGAGAACAAATTAAATATACCTATTGTGGTTTTGATCTAGAGTGTTCCCCAAGCTTTCAGGTGCTCAGAAGCAGAGCTTTTGGAAGGTGATTGGATCATGCAGCACTAAACTCATCAGTGATTCATCCAGGAGTAAATTCAGGAGCTGGGTTTATTGTTGGGAGATGGGACCTCATCAGAGCTGGTCCATGGAGGGTGTGACCTAGAAGGATGTATCTCCCTCTCCACTTCCTCATTTTGTTCTCTGCTTCCCAGGAACCATAACACGCCCAGATTTTCTCTGCCTACATCCTTCCACCATGCCTCTTCTGCCTTGGTGCCAGCTGACTATAGACTTAAACCTCTAAAAATCATGAGTCCAAATAAACCTCTCCTTAAGTTGAGTGTGTTGGATTTTTTGTTCCAGTGAGGATAAAGGGACTAAAGGCAGAATTTGCTACTGAGATGTGGGTCATCAGTGTAAATATGCCTGAGCATGTTGTTAAGAAGTCTTTGGAGCTGATTCATAGGGGGAGCTTGAAAGGTCTGGAGACGCAGAATAGAGAAGCCCTCAAATGTTGTGAACAATGCTTGTGTGACACTAGTTAGAGTTCAGAAGGTCAGAATGCTGATGGAAATGCTGACAATAAATGTCAGGCTCAGGAGGTTTCAACTGTGAAGAACTCCATTGGCACCTGGACTTGAGACCATATGTGTTGTGCTCTGGTTGAAATTTTGTCTACATTTTGCTGAAGTCCTGAGACTTTGCTAGGGACTGAGATTAAGGGCAGTAGATGAATTAATCTGGCAAAGGGAATTTCAAGGAATCCCAATTTCAGGCAGTGGTAGGGGTACTTTTGCAAGCTTTTAGCTATATCTATTATAAGAATCAAAACCAAAAACAAGAGTTGAAAATTTGAAAAAATTAGTGTTGGCTAAAAATGAAGCACCTGCAAAATTGGGACCTATAAAATTTGGGATGAGGAGAGGTTGGCTGCTGAAATGATTAGTATTGAAGCCAAGTGGCTATCATGGCTTTCCTTTTAATAGCCTGCCCCTCTGTCCTCCAAAGTATACTTTTATCTTGCTTTTTCTCTTTTACTTGGCCCAAACTCATTCTGTAGAGACAGTTTCTCTCTAACACTTCACTTTTACTTTTTCAAGTAAACATTGTCACCATTTTAAAAAAGAAAAAGAAAAAGAGGCCAAGTACTTCAGTGAAGAACAATAGGAAAGATGCCTTGTGGGTATCTCAAGAATCATCAAGATTTCACTTTTCAAAAATTAAAAGTACAAGTAAAAGGATTTGTTTTGAAAAGATAGTCCCAGGGTACCTAGCTAAAGAAGAGCCACTTAGGGAATTCCAGTACTTGGTAACAATGTTCAGCTGTCTAGGCACTGGGAAGTCTCTGCAGCCATGATCTAGAGGGACCTGCTGGTGCTAATGGCAGACCTCAGTGTCATCTTCATGGTTTTATGGGCATGTAGAATGCACAATCTATGGGGGTTGGGGAGCCTTCCATCTAGATTTCAGAAGAAAGCCTAAGAAGCCAGCTTATGAGTCCTTGAGAAGGCAGTGCAAGAACCTGTTACTATTGGGGCCTGGTATTTAGCTCAGTGGTTCCAGCACCTATCTTGCAAGTGCAAGGACCCAGGTTCGATCCCCAGTAACCACATACAACAATACTGGGCATGGAGACTCATGCCCACCAGCAATCAGTACCACATAGTACAATACTGGGTGTGATGGCTCATGTCTGTATTTCCAGCACTCGGGAGGCAGAGGAAGGAGGATTGCTGTGAGTTCAAGGCTGAGCTCAAAGCCAACCTGAACTACAAAGTGAGACCCTGTCTCAAAAATAAATAAATAAAAGAACCTGTTACTATGAAGTCAAAAGTATGGTGGAAACCTTAGAAAACTGGAGAAACCAGGAACATGAGACATCTCAAGAAAGCCAAGTAGTGAGTGAAACCATCCTAAGAAAGTAGTTATGAGGGCTTTGACCTATAACGGCATAGGAACGTAGCTCGCATTTGGCCACAATTTGCTCATGGTAGCAGACATGGGATTACAGAAATTAATATTTTCTCTGCTAGATTTCAGTCTTTCTTTGATTTCATTCTTTCTATCCCCATTTCCTCTCTTTTGTGATGGGACTATTTATCCTGTCATTTTATGCCTGCTCCATATAAATGTCTTTTGGATTTTTACAAGAACTTATAGCTGAGAGTTTGCCTTGACTCTCAGAGGACTTTGGACTTGGGCCTGTAAGCAGTGCTGGATCTCCTAAAATTTGGTGACTCTGAGAGACTGATTAAGTGTATTTTGCATAAAGAGATGTGCATGAGTCTTTTAGGGGCAGGGATGGAATGTTTGGATTTGGACCTAAAATATCCCTGAAACTTGCCTGCACTTTGAGGTCGGACTTCTGAAAGATGATTAATTATGGAGATGCCAGACTCACCAGGGGAGTCAGCCACTTCTGAGCTCGTAGCTGAGGGTGCTGTTGGAAAATGGGGCTTGGCTAACTAGGGGTCACTGAGTGCGGCTGGGGAGGGCTTATATCCCTCCCTGCTCCTGCTTTCTGACCACCACGACGTGCACAGTTTTCCTCTGCTCAGGTATTTCCACCATGTTCTTTCTGCCTCAGAGCCTATGGACAGGCTAAGGACATCAACCTCTAAAAACAGTGAGCTCCAATAAAGCGCTCCTCCTTTAAGCTGTGAGGATTGAATATTTTCTCCCAGTGAGGAGAAAGTATATGACGTCACTTAACAACGGAGCCCCAAAATACATACGACAAATCTAGTAGAATTAAAAGGAGAAACAGATCATTCTACAATATTTAAATACTTTCATGCCTTGCTTTTCTTTTTTTGTTTTTGTTTTTTTGTTTTTTACAATGAATAGAACAACTAGAAAAATGATTTTTAAAAAATCATAGGCTTGAAGTAACTACGAAGAAACTAGATCTAAGAAACATTTGCAGGACTTCCCCTCCTAAACCACTTGATTAGGTATTTTTCTCTAGTGCCCATACAACACACTCATGGGATATGAGACATATGGGAAGGACCATATGTTAGAATACAAAATAAATCTCAATACATTTCACAAGTTTGCAATCACCACCAGAAATTGATAACGGAGGAAAACTAGGAAACTTACAAATTTGAGGAAATTAAAGACTATACTCTTCGTGTAATTCATCCAATAGCAAGAAAGATTGTTTGTTTTGGTTTTTTTCCTCAATTTTTATTAGAAAGGAAAGTGGCCTAAGCAGAGCTCAGGTGCTGCCTCTGCACCAATCAACTGTTACAAAGTGGTAGATCTGTACGAAGATGGCAAATCCTGGCATTGCCATGCCAGGGGGCTGATTTCCCAGGGCAGGAGTGGGATCTGCTGAGACAATATCATAGACCCACCACACTGACAGTATTTTGCAAAAACTAAAACTTTCTGAGAAATGAATACTTAAGATACAAAGGTAGGAAACAGAAGAAGGATGAGGGCCAGGGATTTAGCTCAGTGGTTCCAGCACCTGCCTTGCAAGTGTAAGGTCCCAGGTTCAATTCCTGGTACCACATACAAAAATGCCAGGCATGGAGACTCACCCCCACCAGCAATCAGTACCACACACCACAGTTGCATGGTGGCTCACGCCTGTCATCCCAGCACTCGGGAGGCAGAGGCAGGAGGATTGCTGTGAGTTCAAGGCTGAGCTCAGAGCCAGCCTGAACTGCAAGGAAAAAGCCTATATCAAAAAAAAAAGAAGGAAGAGGAAGAAGAATGAAGCCTAGCGTTGCTTTCTCAGCTGAAGAGAATGGAAGCATATCCACCTGTCATTAAAATCACAATAGCCTGAGCTCACTTTTGAAACCTGAACTACAGAGGAAAATTAGTGGGAGAATCTAGGAAACAAAGGGGAACAAAAGAGGCATATCTTAGATAAATACCACAGATTAGGACGTTGCCCAAAAAGAGTGCATCTTTACACTGCACATGAGCATGGTAGTCTAGGTCCAAGAAAAAGACCCGGGATGGGAATGAGCACCAGAGAGGAAGCTAGAAAGTGTGTTCTTCGGGAGGTGGACTTGTATTCGTCAGGTTTCTGTGACTGGGATCAAATACCCAACATCTCCAACTTACACGAAGAGACTTTTATTCAGTTTATAGTTTAAAAGACTCCATCGTGGTCAGCGGGTTACTAGGCAGGAACACTGTGGCGGGGCAGAGCTGCTCACTTCAGACTGGCAGCCAGAAAACAGAGCACAGGGGAGAGCACCGGCAAGATGTGCCCTCCACGGACCCGGGGCTCACCCCCCACCGATCACACCGTCACAGCACTCTCGGGGCTGAACCTCAGTGGGTTAATTCACCCCTGAGTACAGCGCTCCCTCAGCCCAGCTACCTGTGAGGAGTCTCTCAGTACAGTCAGGGTGACAGTCAACACACATGTGGCCTGTTTACTCATATTGTATGAAAGAATTTAAAATAATTGCAGGATATTCTTGAAATAAAAATACCTGACTTCTGACACCTAAAAGTTTCTCTCTCTCTCTCTCTCTTTCTCTTTCTCTCTCTCTCTCTTCATGTTTCATTTCATCCTTCAAAACTCCCACATTTAACTTCATTGAACTGTGGGTATACCTCCTTTTCTGTGCTGCAAGCTCCCCGCAGAGAGGTCCTCTGTCTCCAAGCACCTCTCACATCTATACAATTTCTTCTGCCAACCACAAGCACACATCGCATCACACTGAGTGACAACATGGAGGGCAGTGGGTTTAGGGAGTGAGAATTTGTAAAAATGAGTCTTTTCCTCACAATGATTTCTTGCTTTCCCCAGTGTCTGATGATTCTAGTAAGAGTTTCTTTATTCCCTTATTCTTTCATAGGAATTTCATTTGCTCCCTTCTGGATCTTGGGAGCGCAGTGGGAAAGACCCATGTGCTCTGGAATGAGTTTGTCTTGTGATGTCACTCGCAGGAGGCCTGGCCTTTGTGCCTCAGGTAACCGCCCAGGGGTGCTGTGCCCAGGGCTCCTCCCGAGTGAGGGAGCAGAGGGTGTGAAGAGCACCAAGGCAGTCTGTGACGACAGGCAGAAACTGCTGAGCTCGCCGCCCAGGCTGGTCATTAGCAGACTCTCAGCACCCTGTTCAAAGAGAATGTGCTTTCCTTCTTGCCCCTGGCAGGGACCAGTCACACTTCTTAAGACAGTTCAGACAAAGCCTCAAGAGAGGAAGAACTATTCTTAGCAAGTGAAAGCAAGACAAGCTTCTTTTATAGGCAGTTTAAATTAGGAAAAATATGGGGTTTACATAGCATTTGGTTCTGCTTTGGAAACAGTGAAATGTCTTCGAATATTGTAAATTCATTCATAAATAATGTATATTTATGTTATATATGATATCTTTTTTTAAACACATAAACAGTATAACTTAGGTTTTTTAAAAAAACCCTCAAAACACTTTTAAAAATACAAAACACTTGCCTGATGTTGTGACTGGTATCTGTAACACCAGCAGTCTGGGAGGGTGAGGCAGAAGGATTGCAAGCTTGAGGCCTGGGCAACTTAACAATTAAAGGAGATTCTGTCTTCAAATAAAAAAAAAATGTACAATTCAGGGGCTGGGATTTAGCTCAGTGCAGAGGCGCTGGGCGCATTCCGCAGTCCTGACCCTGCGTGAACATGTGTACACATACATGGATACATGTACACATACATACATACCGCTGCCAAGGGAATAGCGACTGCAGGTGAAGTGAGGACAAGCTGGTGGGGTGACACTTTTGATGCCTAGTCTTCAAGGCTGAATTATTTTCCGGCTCCATCTTAATTTGCAGAAAAAGGGTGAATAGAAGACTGGAAAAACAAATTCTCTTCAATGTATTCAGACGTTTGAACTGTAAAATTAGTGAGATTTCATTTTAGAATCACAAGTCCAAGTTACTCAGTTATACATTTTAAATTTGTTATACGAAGCTCATCTGCTACTCTGGCTGAATTTGTGGAAATTTAACAAATACATAAATATTTTTAAAGGTACAATATTACAAATGTCAGTACTGTGGTTTTGATTCACGCACACATTTCTGTATTCCATTCTAAATCTTTACAGAGTTGAAATTTGCCTAAACATCAAGGAGATAATTAGTCCATCATAAGCAGCATTGAGGGCCTGGCTCTCAAGCGAGTCGTCTTGATATTTTCAGGAACATACATATTTCTCCCTGAATTTTCTGTCTAAAATAAGACGGTAAAAATCTAAGACTCAAAGAATTAGTGTTAGCTCCCAGATACTGACTATGGTAGTCAAATAGAAGTAAAATAAGCCCCAAAATAAGGTCTTGTTCGGTTCCAGTGAAATGCATTACGGCGAGTACAATTTTTCAGGTGAGGTAAAGGTGAGATAATATTATAAAATCGCAGTGTCCACAATTCAGCCGGGGTCCATCTCGCTGGCTGGGTCTCGTAAAGTGGGCCCGTGGAGTCCTCTATTCGATCGGCCACCGAGTCACACACAGATGCAAGACTGCTCTCTCCCGATTCATTGGTTGATCCTGTCTCTATATTACTCTCCTCTTTCCCCTCCAAGTACTATGTTCTCTTTGCTTCGCCCTAACGCCTTGTGCAGCGCTCAAAAATAGCTTCCCGTCCGCGAAGGGGGCCCCGGAGGGAAAGCTATACTCATGATTCAGGGCGGTGATGTCAGTTCTCAAATGCCCTCTAAATATAGAGCCTCCTTGCTTGAGAGAATCTGGCAGGTTTCTGGCTCTCAGGAATCCGAAGGGAGTGCAGAGGCAGGCAGCGAGGACGTGTCCCCGGCGGTGGCTGTGTCTGGCTCGGGCGGCGCGGCTGACTGTCGCCTCCTTGCGGCTCTGCGGCGGAACGGCCTGTGTCGATGTTTCACGATTGTTCAAAAAGTGACTGGTGGGGGAGTTCTGAACCGTTTTAAATTTGTCACCCGATTTCCAGACGCTAGAGATGAATAAGAAGAACCGAAGGGGGACAGAGGAGAAGAGAAGCTCTACGAGGAAGATCCATTCGTTAGAGGAAGCGGCGGCTTTTGTTAGCAGCGTGAAGACAGTCTAGGTGTGGCCGTGTGGGAATCCTCAAATCTCGGTGCCCTTCTCTTTCCCAGAGATTCAAGGCAATAATTAGTCCATCAGGCATCTGCACGTTCCAGTACTTGTGAACTTCAGCTTCAACAGATAGTTGTTCTGGCTTTTTCGAACCTGTTTTGTTTCCTTTTGTAAAGTTGCAGTGATCTCATACACGCACGCACGCACGTACACTCCCAAGCAAAAACGGGCTCTGTCGCCTCCTTCCTTACACTTCATGTACCCAATGTTTGCGTCTAGATAGGGCCCTTTAAGCTTCTTATGCATTTCTGGAATTACAGATAGGCAGGGGACACCTTACTTTGGAATTTGAAAGTGTCACGCTCAGTGCGCCTCGGAATCCACAGAGATCTTCCCTTACTGTCTTACAAACTGCTCCTTGGGAATTAGGAAAACAACCTTAGCTGAAAACTAAGTTAGGAAAAGGGTTATCACTAATCCAGTGTGCCACAAAGCATCTATATAATATACGTACGTATATATGTATGTATGTGTGTATCAATAATAAGATTTGAAGTCCAAAGATTGGAATATTGATTAGGCCCTTTTGTCCGCCTAATATGACTTTGTCTGAGTCAGCTCATTTCATCACCAGCTTTCTACTTGGATAATGTGTCCGATTTATTTTCACCTGCACCCCTGGCTAATGTCGCTGTTTTATTATGCTGCTTTAGCTATTACTGCAGACAACTGTTATCGCTGATCTCATTTCTGATTCTATTGGATACAGAGTTAGTGTGTTGTCATTTAAATTGTTCTCTCTGTTTTTGGAGAGTGGATTAGATGACTATTCCAGGTCTCCCACCAATCTCCTTAGGGAACTGTGCATGTGCGTGCACGCGCGCGCACACACACACACACACACACACACACACACTCACACACCAGGTGGCTGGTGCCCCTTTTTAGAGGACTAAGAATGAAAATATAGTAAAAACTGAACTAGAAATGGATTTCAGCGTGGCATAGCAAAGCCTATCCTCCATCAGCCAAGCTACTGCGACATACAGACCTGTGGCGATGCCTGTGAAAGTTCATTGTAACACTCTGAGATCTTGAGTTTACCATATGGTAAGAACAGGTGGATTCAGACATTGATACTGCAAGTGTGCAGTTACCTGTGGAAGCGTCTGACTCGCTCAGCACTGTCGCTGGGAGTAGGAGGTGGGTGATTTGGACCTCAGCATGGGCAGCCGGGAAACTTATGGTCCTGTTGTACTGGCAAAAGAGCAGAATAAAGTGCCACCTTCTCTGCCTCAGGGGCAGAAATGTACCAAATGCACCTGTGGAATCAGAAAGACTTCAAGACAGAAGGTTAATAGCAATGAGCAGGTTGTTGCAAGAAAGAAATGAGCCCAGAACAGGAGAGGCCACTTTACAAAATTGAAAGGAAATAAAGACAGCCCAACGATACGGGATTGAACAATGAGACTATCTGTCACCAAATCACAGGTACAGCCATGAAGACATAGAATAAAATCCAAGTCAAAGTTGAGACCTGTGACTTTTTAAAATTTTACATTAATCAGCTAATCCTTTTTTTTTTTTTTTTGAGACAGGGTCTCACTAGTTCAGGTTGGCCCTGAGCTCAGCCTCAAGCTCACATCGCAGCAATCCTCCTGCCTCTGCCTCCCGAGTGCTGGGATTACAGGCGTGAGCCATCACGCCCGGCACTGTGGTTTGTGGTACTGATTGCTGCTGGGGTGAGTCTCCACGCCCAGTATTGTATGTGGTTACCAGGGATCGAACCTAGGCCCTTGCACTTGCAAGACAGGCGTTGGAACCACTGAGCTATATCCCTGGCCCTCATTCATTTTTTTGAAACAAGGTCTCTCTATGTAGCCCAGAGTGGCCTTGAAGTTAGGGCAGGCCTCTTGTGTTGTCCTCTGGAGAGCTAGCATTATAAAGAGTATATCACTGTGCCTCCCAATATCCTTTTGTAAAACCTGAAAAATTAAAGTAGTGCTAGAAGATCTTTAGAAGTATAAAACTTGCTGAAACTCTAGTCACAATTAGGATTCTTTGATTTGTATTCTTCTAGTGCCTCACCTAAATTTTTTGCTTATCTTGGAGCTAAAAAATATTTATTTTCTTGTAGAAACTTTATACTTTCAGTTTTCACATTTAAGTCTAAGACATTTCAAGTTCATTTTTGTCTGTGATATGAAAAAAAGCTGCACTTTTTTATTTCTAGATATCCAGTTGGGTCAGAGTCTTTTCTTTGTTCAGGAAGGATCACGCTGAGTTGCCCACCTGGGCTTCCGCTTGTGATCCTCAGCCTCTCACATGGCGTGGATTACAGGTACAAGGCATTGCTTTCATTTCAACATCATTTATTGCAAAAAGTTTTTTCTTGATTAAATTTTAATACAAACATTTTTACATTTACTCATATATTTTTCTTTCTTGTGTTTTTTATTCTTTCCCAAAGATCCATACTTCTGTCTGAGATGATTTCTTTCCAGCCTGAAGAACTGTCATTAGCATCTCACTAGTTCTGCAGTTCTGTCGGCTTTTATCCCCCTGCATGTCTTGGATTTTCGCGGTCTGCCTCTGAAGTACCAAATGTGATTCTCCTGCTGTGCAGGAAAGTCTGAGGGCCATCTTCCCACAAGTTCTCACCCTTGCCCACACTGTCTTGGCCTTGGTAAAGTAAGAATACCCCAAACTACCTGACTGTTTGAAGCTCTGCGTGTGGAACAGACCACCCCAGACAAGGCTCCAGCCGAATAGAGAACCTTATACAAACAGGAAATAGACAGTGACCATGGACTATGCCACAGGGCCTGTGCCAGCAGAGTTTCCAGCTTCCCGTGTCTGTGCTGCCCCTGACAAACCCTCACCCAGAGGTGCCGTCTGGGCACTTGGGGGTCGGCAGCCCCTCTCAGTTATTTATCTCAGTCAGGCCCGTCCTTGCTGAGACTGTTCTCACCTTTCTTTACTTCTTACATTAGCTAAAACTCTTAAACCTGTGGTTGTATGTCTTCCATCAGTTTCTGAAAATGGTCAGCCATTGTGTTTTAAAACATTTCTCCTGCTACACTCTCCTCTACCTTTGGACTTTTGATTTTTCCACATTGGGCCAGTTGGCATTGTGTCATTTGTCTGTTTTTATGTGACCCATGAGCTAAGAACAGTTTTGACATTTGAAGGCCAATTGTAAAGTGATCCCACACCAAAGGAGGTTTATTCTTCCTTTTAGTAGCTCTATGTGACAAAAGTCTTAGTGCAGTGGGATCTGCCTGTAATCCTAGTTACTCAAGAGGCTGAGGCAGGAAGGTAACAAGTTTGAGACCAGCCTGGGCACCTTAGCAGGATCCTAGCTCAAAATAAAACAAAATATAGGGCCAGGTACATAGCTCAATGATAGGTTGTGTTTCCCAGTACTGCAAAGAAAGAAAAAGTACTTAACTGGTAATATAACTCTAATTTTATCAATAGAAAGTATTGTTATTGTATGACCCTTACTCATGTCCTTGATTTTAGCTCTTGGCCCATAAACCCTAGGCTACCTGGCTCTTGACAGAAAATATTGTTGGTTTCCAAGGAAAAATTCTCTACAGATTCTGCTTATTTGCCATTTTAAACTATTATTTTCACAATTTAAATTAGAGGAACTGTGACTAACTTTATTAGTTCGGGTGTCCATAGATTCTTTTTTGTATATGATTTCTGAAGAAGTTAACATTTAACATTTAGTTAACATTGAGTTAATTCAACTCAGATTAGAAGGCATTTTATTCACCTTTCGCCATTATTCAGATTAATTCTAGAAGTTTCTATTGCTATAGCTGAGGGATTGTCACTTAATAGCATCTTTGCTTTATATTTAGTCTGATTATAAAAGAAACTAGGACAGAATATTACTTATGAAACTGTTGTTTTGTTTCCTTTCCCTGGTAAACTAGCTTACTTGCGTAAATTATGGTTCTGTTTTGTCTTTTGGTTTTTGTTTTAAGCATCCAATATAAATATCAAAGTAATTAGAGATGGTATTTCAATTACCTACGCATATATAACAAATGACTCCAAAACTTGGTAGCTTAACGCATGACAACTTAAAATCTCTCTCGATTGCCCAGGTTTTCCAGCATTCTAGGGTGAAGTGCTACGGTGGCTGGGAGGGGCAAATGGCCTATTCACTCTCAGCCCCTTGGTGAGCGCTATCAGGTGGGAGTTCCATCAGGGTTGGCGGTTGGGGTCTTCTCCAGTTAGATTCCTATCTTTCCTTACTGTATGGTAGATGGGCTTTCCACTGAAGCACACACTAGAAATGATGTGCCTCTACTGAGCAAAACACACCACAAAATGTCCTGTCTTTGGGGATCTCTTACCTTCAAGGGACCTGGGTGAAGGTAGCCCATTATGTTTATGAGATAAACATAGTTTATGTTTATGAGATAAACATAGTTTAGTTCTATGAGATAAACTTAGTTTCAAGTAAAACCTTTAAAAGGAAATAGGTCACACAGTCAACCTGGATTTAAGGGGAGGAAAACACACTCCACCTTTTAGTGGCAAGATAACAAGGTTACATTGCGAGAGAGCTTGTAGCCAGAGTATATGGGTCTGGTCTTGAATGCTTTCCTACCAGAATTTAGTAGTCTTGGTCTTTGTAATTTTGAGCCAGCTTATTGGTATTGCCACTCACTCTCTCCACTGAATCACATTTTCTGAGCATGATGTGGAAAGAATAGATTGTCTTAGATAAGACTGAGGAAGAGTCACTGACTTGAGGACCTGAAGTGGAGGGTCACCCACTGACTGCAAACAAAATGAGCTGCAGTGGAGGCTGTTTTGTTCCCCGAACTCCAGCCCTGCGGCCTCAAAGTGACCGCTGCTCCTGTGGGCCGCTGACCACCAAACACCACGTACCGAGAGCTCTGCTCTAACTATACACGAGTCATTTCTGAACTCTTCAGAACTCACCCACGATCACATCTTACCGTCTGCCTTGACCTTTTTGAAGCTCCACATTCCCTTCCTGCTCTTTTAACTTTCTTTCCCATCAGAGCCTGGGAAAAAGAAAAAGGAAGAAACCTTGTATTATTTGGCATAGAAATTCTATCAAAGTCTCATTGCTTAAGACAGCACCATATTCATAAATTAAATTCATCTGTGTTCTATTTTTGTGCTATCTATATCAGATTTGGCATAAGAAATATGCTAGTTTTCTAAAATGATGTATGTTTTATTTTTGTGCCATCTATATCAGATTCGGTATATGAAATTGGTAGTTTTTGAAAATAAATTGAAAAAAGTTTCATCTTTTCATGTTCAGCCATACTTTAAAAAACATAAGAGCCCTCTACATTTTGAAGGTCAAAAAAAAGGAAATGCCTATAGGTTGAGTTGGGCAGTACACATTTTTTAGAAATAAATCATTGATGACATACTTAAATTTTTCAGTCATTATTAGTCCATTCAGGTTTTCAATTTATTTTTCAATTTTTTAAACTTACACTTCTTAGAAGAGCAGCAATTTCATCTAGACCTTCACATTTGTTGGCAAAATGATAGTCATTTTGAGTGATCTCCCCGCAGTATAATGAATAATTTAAAGATGTTTAGAGTAAACCAAGCATAAAGGACAGAGCAGAATAAAATGAGCATATTTTAGTGGCATTTAGGTTGCTATATCCCGCCTGACTGCTGTCAGATGAAGCTTTTGACTTCTAAGAAGAAATTACTGAGAAGGTTATGTTTTAAGAATCAAATGCTTGCAATGTCTGGTTATTTAATGTTAGTTTTTCTCCAGTCAGCACGACTCTCTTCCACGGTAGGAAAAGGCATCTCTGTCTTCTCCAAGCGAAGGCAGATACTGGTGGGCAGGGATTTCCAAGACCCTCAGGAAGCAACTTACAGAGGACTACAGAGGCTGAAGTAAGAGTCCGGGGTTCTGGCTCAGGCTTCAGCTGTTACAGATTAGTACAGAAGAGTAACTTCTTGGTTTCAGATTTCCCTGGGATCATAGCATATGTCTTAGTTCATTTTAGTGTAGAGAACATAATGCTTTCCAGTATTTCATGTAAGTCAGAGAATGATTATACACATGAAATCTTGTTCAACAGTGATACCAAAAGCATCACAACCTGGGGCTCCCTGTGCCACGTACATGAGGCCCTAAAGTGCTCTGAATTTGTCCAACCATCATCTTGTCTTCGTGAGCTGTGCTGTATCTTCTCCTGAGGCTCCTACCTTCCCCAGTGGTGCCAGCCTGGCCCACTCTGAGGCCATTCATCCCCGAGTTGGTGCTGCCCTTCATCTTACTCCTTTCTGCCTTCGTCACTGTGTTTCTGGGGAGCTGTTCTCTACTTTCATAAGCCCTTCTATCCTCACCCCCATCAGAGCTGCAGGATTAATTTTCTTGGTTTATAGAACAATGGCAGTTTTCAAGACAGGATTCCAAACATTCGTGCCAGAAATGATAATGGATGTTACCACAAGCGAACAAGAGTTCTAGATAAGATACCCCTGAAAAATGATAGGAGAGGCCGTGTTAAGTGAATATAATGCCAGGGGTTTATGAAAGGTTACCACGAGGATCCTGGTTATAGAATCACCCTTGCCCATTTCTTAGCAGGTCCATAAGATGACATAGCTCTTTGTCAGAGGGTCCCCCATTGTTGCTGCTTTGGGAATATTAAAATGGAATTTTGGTTGCTTTGTGCTGGGAAAGTGCTTTTGCTTGTCATTCTCATTCTCTGCCACTGGCAGCCTGCTCAGCTGTGGCCCAGCTCCCCATAATCTTCATCTGTTCCCCCCACTTGAGTTGAGAGGGACTCACATCCACCTCGCACACACTGACGCTGGCTCTGTGCATAGCAGCCCTACTACTGTCACCATGACGACACGCTGTCCTCGGTCTTATTCAGACCATTAGGCACGTGTTATAAATAGACTATTCAGTTGCATTCCATCCAGTTTTTGTCTTAACTTTTACTGTAAGAAATATTAAGAAATGGAATAGTAACTATTGGCCTTAAAATTCATAAATATAAGTTTCATGAAGCTCTTATACAATAGTTCATGCCGTCATCCAACGGTTGTATGATTACTTCAGTTTAAGGAACTATTTTGTTCCCTTAACAAGTAACAGAAATCACTACCTGCTAGGTATGAAATTGTATGCCAGAAACACAGAGACAAGCAAAAATATCTTTCCTTCCCTCAGGACACTGCCAACCTAACAGCATATATTCAGCTATATGACCTTTCAATCTGTGAAATTAAAATTAGAACGTTAAAACGGAATGATGTGGTCTCCAAGTGCTCCCTCACTTCTTCTTATACAAACACATTACCAGTGTCTGTGGCTGTTTGTTTCAGACTCTTTTGAAATCTCATTTGTCACAATGCTAAAGAATTTGTCACTTGTCAAATGGCAAACCAGCCAAATTAGGGGGGTAAAGACCTTGCACTAATTCCAATTAGTGGGCTATTTTCCTGTCATATTTTAATATCAGTAAGGAAGCATTTTCCTTTAATTCATGCAATAAAATGTGCTCCAGGAAAGTTTTTGGAAAATAAAATATGTCCACATTATTTAATTATACTTTACATCAAGTCATCATTTCTCAGATTTTTCTAGGGCTAGGGGAGACGTACAAAGCTGGCTAGGATTGCTGATAACGATGACAACAGAGCTATTATTGAGCTGTGAGTGTGTGTTAGGCATGTTACCTGCCTGTTTACATCCATCATCAACCCTTACACTGATCTGGCAGGGGATGTATTAACCACCAGCCCCGTTTTAAAGATGCTGAGCCCGGGGAATAAGGAGCCTGAATAATTTATCTCTCCTAAGGTGGAGGCAAAGTGAAGATGCCCATCCTTGTTAATAAATGCTCCTCCTTTATTTGATTTCCACTTAAGTGACACATAAGCAACTGACAGCAGAATTCTCACATGAGAACCATTTATTAAGCCAAGTCCTTTGCCCGATATCTTGGGTTATGGACTTCGATTATGGCAAAACCTACTTGATCACTGTAGAGTATCAAAGCATCTCCATCCAGACCAGACCCTGGGGAGGACCCCGGAGTCACTGCTGTGCTCTCTCCTCAGAGCCCTGTTCCGCCTCTTCGAGTCATGGTGCCGCAGGGGACCGTGTTGCCTCCAGCTTTGCCCATTAGCAACCAGCACTGTTCGAGCAGAAGAGAAAACAGTTCTCAGCTCAGGAAAAAATCAAAGTGCCCCACCCCTGACCTCCGTCCACGAAATGCCAGGAGCTGGCCCCTCGCCGCAGCACAGCTGTCAAACACGTCTCCAGACCTTGCCAAGCGTTCCCCATGGAGCAAAACCACATCCAGTGGGAATCCTGAGGTGGGGGGACTTCTCTCCACGCTCCTGTGTGTCCAGCGCCACAGCTGCCCAGCGCAGCCCGTGGGGAGTGGCCTTGTGCTCCTTCAGATGGCTGTGAAGCCAACTCTTTCATTTACTAGCTCCGAGCCTTACTCAACTACAAAATAATATTAGCAATTACCTACTGAGTGATGACCATTCATTCACTTATTCAATTAAATATGCCGGAAGCCAGGAAGTTTATTAGGTGTTGGAGATGCAGAGTTGTGGAAAAATAACACTGACTTCTGATCTCTTTGAACCAACAACCTAGCAATGAGGAGGATGTTAGTCAAACAGTCGTCCACATAGTGCACAGTTGCCCTGTCGGATGATCACCGTGAGGCACATGGCGCGAGCACAGGACCTGTGGGTCGAGATAAACAAACTAACCAACATCAGGCTCTCCGAAGACTCCGCACGGCCTGAGCAGGGACGGCGAACTCGGCGGATTCCAGACACTGCACGGCGGAGGCACGAGCCTGGCGGAGACATCGCAAATACTCCTCCTGTGTGTGAAGACGCCGGCCTTACCGCTCAGCCGTGGTCAGAGGTCTGGAGAGTACAAGTGCTGGGGGCCACCAGCAGATCTGTTATGCTTTGAAACACGTGTCTTTGTACTTTAATGACTCAGTTCATTACCTCTTCATTATTTCACCTTTTCTTTTCTTATTTAATTGACTTATTTTTCAAAATGGAAGTTTTCACATATGCACAAAGACGTCGACCACAGCACAGCATGCACGCATACGACCATCACCCAGCTCAGGAAATCAAATGTTACCAATATATCTGAAGCCCCACCCCCCATACTGCTTCCTGTCGCCCCCTGGCAGGTTTCTGCAGAACTGACCAGTCACCTTGAATGAGGTGCAAACACCTGCCGCGCATTCCTTCCACCGTGGCCACCTAAAAGTGCAGAGCACGGCGCTCACTCTTAAACTGTACACAAGGCAGTGCCATAGATGTCCTGCTGCGATTTCCGTCTCACACTTTCTGCCAAGGTTTACCCAGGCTGATACACAAACTTCTACTTCACTCATTAGCGTTGCTCTAATATCCAGCATATAAAACTTCCAATTTATTTATTCACCCCCTTCTTGGTGAATGGCACTGTTTTCAAGTTGTTCCCCTAGTGCTGTGATAATACTCTTGTCTGTATTCCCTTGGGTACAAGTGTCTGTTTTTCCAAAGTCTCTGCAGACATTCCTAGGTTTAAGAGTAGAGGGTCTTCGGGTGCTGGGGAGTTAGCTCAGTGGTTCCGGGGACTGTCTTGCAACCGCAAGGACCCGGGTTCGATCCTCGGTAACCACATACAATACTGCGCGTGGAGACTCACACCCAGCAGCAACCAGTACCACGTACCACAGTGCCGGGCGTGGTGGCTCACACCTGTAATCCCAGCACTCGGGAGGCAGAGGCAGGAGGATTGCTGTGATGTGAGTTGGAGGCTGAGCTCAGGGCCAGCCTCAACTACAAAGCGAGACCCTGTCTCAAAATACCTAAAAAAAAAGAGTAGAGGGTCTTCAGTTTTACTACATATTGCTGAATTGATTTTCAGAGTGACACCAGTCAGAATCTTAATCAAGGTGGTGAGAGATCTCCCCGTTTCGAGTCTTCACCAATCTTTGTGCCCTGTCAGTTGTACATTGTTATATACCTTGTGGGCTGTAGGCTGTCAGTTCACTTTATTTATGTTTGCTGTTAAGCAAAAGTTAATTCAAACATAATTAAATATATCAATCTTTTCCTTCATGCTCTGTGCTCTTCTGTTTCTTGTCTGATGAAACCATACAAATTAATGATTATAAAAGTTCTTTGCATATTCTGACTATTAATGTTTCATTAGTTACATATTTTACTAGTTTCTTTTTAATTTCCTCTTGATGTCTATTGTCATTTGGTTCTTTGTCCTTTTTCTTACTGATCCATCAGTTGGACAAGTTGCAAATATTTTTTCCCATTTTGTAGCTCATCTTTTCTCTCTGCTTATGTTGTCTGTTGCCAAGCAAATGTCACCAACTGTGATGCAAATTTATCATCTTTCTAAAGAAAGGGCATTTCACATCTCATTTAAGAAAACTCATGGGCCGGGGGCTTAGCTCAATGGTTCCTGCACCTGCATTGCAAGTGTAAGGACCCACGTTCAATCCCTGGTAACCACATACAACAAACAATACTGGGCATGGAGACTCACACCCACCAGCAATCAGTACCACATACCACAGTGCCGGGCGTGGTGGCTCACGCCTGTAATCCCAGCACTCGGGAGGCAGAGGCAGGAGGATTGCTGTGATGTGAGTTGGAGGCTGAGCTCAGAGCCAGCCTGAACTACAAAGTGAGACCCTGTCTCAAAAAGAAAAGAAAAAAGAAAACTCATAATACCTCAAAGTCACAAACATGTGTTCTACTGAAATGTTTTGTTTTATTTCCAAATGAGGTCTTGGATATAACCTCATGTGATACTTGTATATGATTAACATGAGGACTGAATTTTATGTTTTCTGTATGTCCTTTTACCACAGATTACTGCTGCTCAGTCATATAACCAGTAGTCAAATATGTATGACTCTGTGTCTAAGATCTCTCTGTTCATTCATTTGTTATATTTCTTGTTACACTGTTTCAATCATGACAGGTTTATAATAAGTCTTGGTGTCTGATTGGTAACATTGATCTTATCTGGTATTAGGTATTCTGAAATATTTATTTCTCTAATGTTTTTATGGTGGACTTCCAAGTTCTACCAAACTCTTTTGGTATTTTTGTTAGGATTCTATTGAATTTAGAGATTAATCTGAGAGATGTTATATTTTCTGAACCCAAACAGGACCATGAAAATCTTTTCCTTTTTCTTTAATATCTTTGAGGCAACTATGTACTGGTATTTCCACAAATCATACACATATTTTATTAGGTGTATTTCCAGGTCTCTTTTTTAGTAGTCCATGTTTGTGGTACATAATATTGTCATTCCTTGTATGGAGTTAATACGTGTGCATAACTCATCTTCATTTTTTTCTTCATCCCCCTTCCCTTTGCATCTTCCCTTCCCTCCATCTCTTAGTATCCTTCCCATTTTAGAAAGATCTGTCTGTTTTACTTCCTATTATCTATCATTTGTTTGATTGTTTGAGACAGGGTCTTGCTTTGTAGTTCAGGCTGGCTCCAAACTGACTATGTAGCCCAGGCCAGCCTTGAACTCACAGCAATCCTTGTGTCTCTGCCTCCTGAGTGCTGGGATTACAGGTGTGAGCCACCACGCCCGGCACTGTAGTATGTGGTACTGGTTGCTGGTAGGTGTGAGTCTCCATGCCCAGCATTGTTGTATGTGGTTACCAGGGATCGAACCTGGGCCCTTACACTTACAAGGCAGTTGCCAGAACCACTGACCTAAATCCTTGGCCCTATCTATATTTTAATTTTTACTTTTCATAATCTGAATTTCTCATCTAAAAGAAACCATATAATATTTGCTTGTCTGATTTATTTCACTTAACATTTTTATGGTCTCAAACCGCATCCATTTTCCAACAAACAACATGTTTATCTTTCTTCATGGCAGAATAGTACCTCACTGTGTGTAAATGCCACCTTCTCTTTATTCATTCATGTGTTAAAGGACATATAGGCTACTTCCAAGATGTAGATATCATGATTTGTGCTGCTGTAGACAATGGGTAGATAGGTATCACTGTAATTTCTAGATCACTTATTTTTTAAAACCACAGGTTCTCTCTGTTGTTAGCATATGAAAATGCAACTGAGTTTTTCACAGTGTTCTTTTATCTACCAATCTTCTTGAACACTCTTTAGACCTTACAATTTGCATATAAAATTTCTTGTGTTTTCTGTGGGATTTACATTCATTTCTTGTCCATTCTGTGCTAATATAAAAAAAATAGTGCAAAGTGTGTGATTTATAAAGAGCAGCAATCTATTTCTTACTATTTGGGAGGCTTGAAAGTCCAAGGCAGACGCTGTGGGTCTTCTTGCTGCAGTTTCTCCCATGGGAAGGAAGAAGGCAGGAAGGGGCTGATGCTGTGTCCTCCCCCAGCGGGGGGTGACAGAGGAATCACCATTCCCATGAGCCCTTTCCCTGGTGCCATTAGTTCATTTCCGTCCTAACACCGCCCCCCCCTTAGGTCCCGCCTGCGAATACTATTACGTGGGGGTTGGGGGTAGGCTTCTAGTACATAATTATTTGAAGACACATAGCAATCCTTATGTATTTTCTACATTTCTGTCATCAGTTCAGACTTTCAAAGGCTCAGCTCTTTATCACATTATTAAACACAAGCAATAGAGAAGACAATTTAAATTTGTTTCTACATTCCCACCATCAAATAGGATATTTGCTATAGATTTGAACATTTTTCTTTACTAATTTAAAGGAGCTGATGTGTATGGAAGGATTGCTGAAACATTTTACTATCATTGGAAACTAAATTTTTCTAGTGCGTGTTTGCCTGTATGCTTGTGGGTGTTTTTCTTCAATGTGTTATTATATTTCCATATGGTAACAAATATGGTGAATCTCTAATAGGCTGGAACATCAGTTTCCTCAGGTGTAAAATGCAGAAAATAATTTTGTAGAATTTCATGAGGATTAAATTAGAGTCCCTGTAGGAATTCAAGGAATCACAGGTTAGAAGCCACATTCCCGTCTTCCTTTCCAGACACTCTCTCTGCTCCAGTTCTGTGCCCTGTGACTCCCTTAATGGCCAACAAACTTCCTTGATGGCTTTGTTTTTTTAATTAGTATGCAGTTGCAGTACAGAATTCAGTACAGACATTCATCCTAGGAATTGGTACATAAACATCCTGATCATTTTTTAGTCCTCTTTCTCAGCTTCTATCTCCCTTTCTCCCTTTTTCCTGGTCCCCTTCCTATCCCCATGGAGTCCATCTTTTCATTTCCCACTACTCTCTTTTATTTTGCTCTTTAAATAATTTATATTTGGGATGTCTCCTATTAAAGAAATCATGCAATATTTAATGTTCCATGTCCAATTTATTTCACTTAAAATTGTGGTCTGAATGTCTATCGATTTTCTTTCAAGTGACTCCAATTTATCTTTCTTTGTGGCTGAGCAATAACATTTTCTTTATCTTTGTTTCTGTCTCTGGCTAAGTTCAGCCAATGGGCAGTAGCAGCAGGCTGTTAAAGGGTGGAGGAGTGTAGAATTAGGGTCCGTGCTCTCCCAGCCATCTCTCAGCAGGCTGACACTAGTGTGTCCTCCTCCTTCTAGGGAAGATGTCAATGCTCGGCCCCCAGCATGCTCTGTGAGGCTGCTGGACTCAGGATCTGCTAAGCATGTCTTTCTGTCCTTTTTCTCTTCCCCCACAGCTACTCACCTTTGAGAAGTGTTCTGCCCTGCAACAAATCCTAAATACCCATCCTCATCTTTGCCAGTTGTGAAGTCGCTGACCTCAAATCATTCATCTCGTACTTGGATCCCTTGGTAGGAAACTGACTGATAGAGGTAAGCGAGTTGTTCATCTTACCCACTATAACCTGGAGAAGGTGGAAATGGCTTTTAAGTCAAATCTCTCCGCTCATTGTCCTGAGTGATTGAAAAGACTCTATGCGGGTGGTGGTGGTGTGTGTGTTTTCAAACTAATTTAGGCTCCTCACCACTTTCAAGTAAGAGTTAAATAAATGGTGTACGTAAAGAGTGAGGTACAAAGCTTGGAGGCATTATAAAGGCCCCAGAATATTAGTGTTGTTGAAAAGGAAGAATGAAAGGGTTAGCAAAGGATTTTGGGGAGTAGAGATCTGAGCTATTACATTAATTTGCAAGTTCACTGTACTCTGAAAACCCAATATTATCTCCAACCTGTGATATTATAATGGAAATTATAGAGCAGCAGTCAGATCTGGAAAGCAAAGATACGAAGAATTATTTAACATATAAAAGAAGCTACATCTACTCCAATTTTCCTCTTGCTTGTACCCACCATCTTTCTCATTTTGGAGCATCTTCTGTGAGCTTTGTGAAAGGCCCTAGGCTGGCATAATGGGCCGCATGAGCAGGAGCCATGGAGTTGTTAAATCATCGGCCCAGCGAGAACGCAGCAATAACCATTTATTTGATGTTGCTCCTGCTGCCATTGTAGTCTGAATTATTTTAGGATTAGAGAACTTCCAGGTGAATTTTAGAGACCATGGTACTAGTGGATACAGTTTTCCAGTTCTCTGTGAGAGGTCAAATATTCATGGGGGGGGGAGAAAATTGAAAACAATAACCAAGAAACCACTGTCTTCCTCAGTGCTTTAAAGTCTGCATTTAATCAGTACAAGGTACAACTGAACTCCTGTTTAGAGAAACACTCAACAAGGTATTACTACATTTGATTATTTGCAGAAGTATTCAAGGTGTGTGGTTTCCAAATAGGCAAATAAATAATTTGAAAACATTTATAGATTCAAAACTGTTCCAGATAGATAATTTCAGATAGACCCTAAACTTTGGGTCACATTATTGAATGTCAGCATATTCCAACCTCCTCAGCAATGTCCTAAAAACCATGATTGACTCTGGAGCCCTAAAGTATAAAGACACTTTAATAACTGTAGAAAACTAAACCAAACAGAAAACAAAGGACATAGAGATTCCCTGGATAGGTCCATTTAAGATCTATCCATTCAAGATCTATTCTTATTCTGTAAAACAAATGGGCTTCCCAGGCCCTTTCAAAGGAAGAATTCCAGATATAACTTAGGTTCTAACACTGCAAACCTCCCACAAGGTCTTGTGTGACCTCGGAGTCATGTACATTTCACTAGCAATGATGGTGGCACTGCTCACATCTTTGTGCTTCAGGTGCGATGGAGCTTTTCGATCCCCCAGCTTTTGATTGTGGAATAGGCCACTGGTCCTGGAGGGGGCCTTCATCTCTAGCGTGTGCTGGTACAGTGGAGGCTGCAGCCTGGCTCGGGAAACCCTGCTTAACATGGAGGATTAGAATGCACCACAGCTCTCTCCTCAGAGCTGAAAGGAACAAGAGCAGGAAAAGAACACGACCTCTGAGACTCACTCAGGACAGGACAGGCCTCCGTCTGCTCCAGGTTTTGTGACTCCACCTGCAGCCATCAAGCCCTGTGAGTTGGTAACACAAGGGAGTCAGGGCCCAGCCGGGGCGGGGGACAAAAACAGCTGACGGACAACAACTAACTTTAAACGTGGTTTCAAGGGGAACATACAGAGCTTGTCACTTTTGGAAGCCTTTGGAGATCAATGAGGGAACAAAGAAGGGGGAGATAGAAGATATCATGAATCATAGCTTACATTAGAAAAACTTAGAACGGAAAAAGGAAGACTAACACTTTGTTAATATCACTCGATCTGCACAATGCACCAATGTTATTGGTTTTAAAAATTTATCACCAAATGCCATCAGGAGTATTGATTCCATTTTAAAGATGAGAAAATGGAGCTCCAAGTCTGAGGTTTAAATCCATCTATCTCTCAACCATTGTGGTTTTTCAATGTAGTGTTGGATAACGATGATAGAGAAAGACAGTGAAATTTCTGGTTATCTTTCCCAATTGAAAACCCACCATGAGATTTGACTGTGGAGCGAGACTTCAAGTTGCAAGCACTCTGCTCCTTGGGCTCTACCTAGAGCGCAATATATATATATATTGCTCTACATGACTTCAAATACTTACATTCTACGTGTTTAAACTAAGCAGAGTTGAAATGGGGCATGTATGCTTCCAGACATTTCTTCCTGTTCCCCACGATTTTGCGGACTTGGCCGTGGTGCCTGTTCGTGTGTTTGTGGGGCAGGGAGGGTTTTAGCAGGGCCAGCGGGACAGAATGTCCTCCACTTGATCGCCGCACAACTGCAGATTCAAACTAAGCAACCATGTAATGAGTAACCTCTGCCAGGGCCTGCTGCATGACCAACAGAGTTTACTTAATTTATTTTGGCAACTGCTCCTAATTAATAAGACATATTACATAGTAATAAAAGGCCTAATAACATCAGGCCTCGCTGCTGTTTCAGATCAATTGAGGGTGTGTGTGTGTGTGCGTGTGTGTTGAAGGATTCAGAGAAACTGTTGTATTCTCAGATGTGAAAGGAGGTTAAGTTTCATGCAGATTATGGAAAAGATTCTTTAATGACTAAATATTGACAATTCTCAGCTCTGAAAAAACCAACACCTGAAATTTATGTAGGTTAAATTACACGCTAAAGTTAACTTCCAGGGACAGCCCGTTATATGTTGATGTAGCGCCGCCTTGTGGTACAGATTAGGTATTTATACTATGCACTGAGAATTCTTGTGAAAGGATTCTTGTGTAAAGGATGTAATTATTAAATAGTTGTTATTTTATCTTTTTTATTTCTTACGTTTTATTTTGAAACAGTCTCACTTGTTGATAGGTTTCCCAGGCGAGGCTCAAACTTGTAGAGTTCTTGCCTCAGCCTCCCAGGCCCTGGGGTTCTAGGCATGAGCCACCACGCCGGGCCTTATTGTCTTTGCTTTTAATCTCCAAAGTGTACATAGCAAAAATATAAAAATGAACAAATCTCACACCATGCCAGTGAACAGAAACCACTTAAAATTTAAAAATATTTCTCGAGCTCAAATTCACAAAAATAATCTCCCAACATGTAATAATTCCTTCCCGTAGGTCTGGGAGTTTGGGGACAAAGGGAAAATGTGGGCACCTAGTAAAGGCTGGGACAGGGTTGTGCCTTTCCTGCTACTGTCCCCAAGTGCAGCTGGCACAGACTGACAGGCCCTGTCAGCGTGTCCCTCAGAGCTGGCTGTTTTCTCCCTTCAGGAAATCTCTTGGGATAGCCTGTGATGGAAGCTGTGCATCAAAGCAGGGGAGGCAGAGTTGTGTTCAGGGCCACCAGGGGTGGCACCCTGGACATCTCGGGACCAGTGCTGACATCATGAGTTCATACTTCACTCATGCACAGATCCAGGTGGACGTCCCCAAAGTTCAAATGGCGAAGCACCCACCCACCCCTGGCTCCTCAGAATGAGGCCTTCTCTGCAGAGAAGGTATTGACAGAGTAACCAGAGGTCATCAGGATAAACTCTAGTCAAATACATCACATGTCCTTATACAAGGAAAGACAAGAAAGTGAAAGCAGCAGTTGGGGGTGAGACTGCTATACGCCCAGGAGCCCCTGCCTGCCAGACCCTCAGAGGCCAGAGACAAGTGTGGAGGAGACTGTGCTGTTTCTACCTTGAACTTGAACTTGTGCCCTAGAACTGCGAAGCAGCACCTTCCTCATACAGTGCAGCTGCCATCAGAGACACAAGACTCTTGTGACTGTATCTGAACAGCCCAGCCAGCACAGGCTGGAGGTTCACGGAGACCAGACAACTCCATATGTAATGCAAGAAAAATTCTGTTACACAAAAGAATCACTCAGTGAGAAAAAATTTAATCCCTCAGCATATTTCCAATATGTGTTTCACAAGGAATCATTAGAATAACTTCTGGACATCAAGACATTCCACCACCAACATACCACGTGAGACATTTCTTTTATTGGCACAATACCTGTCTTCTTTGAAAACACTGTTTTTTATCAGTGCACACTGTGGAACAGAACGCTTGCTTTCCTCACCGGGAGCTGGTGAGGATACCTGACACTTCTCCACTCCTCTTCTGCCCTCTTCCCCTTTCTCCCTCCATCTCTGGTCCCCTTCTGTGTTCCAAAAGATCAATCTCTACCTCCTGGTTCCTATTACCTAACTTTTACTTTGGCCTTATTTACATTTTGGGTTCTTCATAGAAGAGAAAATATTATTTTTAAACATTTAGGATTCTCTATTAATAAGTGCACAGGAAAATTTCTCTACTCTGTCCCAAATTATGTTTATCCAAAACTGAATCAAATTTGGGGTCTCACATTGCCATTTGATTGCTATTATTGAAATCGCTGCGCATTAAAAAATACATTCACGTGGAGAACTGGTATGTCTCATGGCCCTCGTGGCCCTAACCGTGGGCCTTTTCAAGTCCCTTTCCCCTCCCCCCTTACTCTCCTCCCACCCCAAGTCCTGGTGGTGTCTCCAGGTGCTGTAGGTCCCTTCTGATCTGAAGGTGCTGTTTTCTGGAGAGCATGGCTCCTCACACTCTGGCTCCATCTGACTGTCTCACTGTGGCACTGTTTAGCTCACTTCTGAAAACCAGATGTTAGATAGCTGGACACAGCTACTATTAGACTTGTGTCTTAGTCAGTGTGCTTATTTCCTGCCCTGTCTGATAACTTAAAGAAGCCACTGGCATGAGGCAGGATCTTGGCTTCTTGTTCACAATCAGAATCCAGTCTCTGGTGTCACAGTGATCCCATACGGAGTTCAGTTCTTTATCACTCTTCCGTCTAATAATGTCGCCACAAGTTTGTCAAATCATTCACTTCTATTTTGTTTTGTTTCTTTGAGACAAGGTCTCCCTACATAGTTCATGCTGTCCTGAACTCACTACGTATGTCAGGCTGGCCTCAAACATGCAGTGGTGCTCCTGCCTCAGGCTTCCAAATGCTGGGATTACAGGCGCAAGCCACCATGACTGGCCCAACCATTCAATTAAGAGGAAAGTGTTGCAAGTGATTTCTCACCTCTGTTGTTTCATATGTGCTTCTGGGGACAATCATCATCAACCGGAAGCATCTGGTTAACCAGTGACGTGGTCCTTCTAAAAGCTAAAAGTTAGGATTTGTTCTTTTCCAATTCTCATAAATTTCAAAGTGGGTAGTTTCATAGCTCCCTAGTGAAAAATAAGGTCTTTTTTCCCCCCCTCTTATATGTTTTATTAGTATCGTTATACACTATAGTTTTGTTTTGTTTTGTTTTGTTTTTTTACAAATTTGGTAAATTTCAGTAGACTACAGTCAGAAGGTGTAGATGTTGTTTAAACTGCTGCAAACATGGCCAGTGGGAGCTCTGAGTTGGCTGTGAAGGGCTCCCTACAGGACTCCATTCATCTTTGGAAGTTTCCTTGTTCGCATATTCTGATTTCCATACTGACTGTACCAGTGTACACTCCTACCACCAGTGGAGAAGGGATCCTTTTCCCCCACAGCCTCGCCAGCATTAATTGGTTGATGTGTTGATGAGAGACACTCTTTCTAGATATATGGAATCTCAGTGTTGTTTTAATTTGCATTTCTCGACTGACCATAATGTAGAACATTCTCTCATATATTTATTTTCTGCTTGTATTTCTTCATCTGAGAAGTGTCTATTCATTGCCCATTTTTTGATTGAGTCTTTAAATTTGGGGGATCTGGTTTTTTAGTTCTTTATATATTCTAGATATTACCCCTTAATAGGAGGAATAGCTGGTAAAAGATTTTCCCCATTCTATGGGTTGTGTCTTCACAATAGCTTCTCTAGCAGCACAAAAGCTTTTTATATGATTAAATCTCAGTTGTTGATTCTTTATAATATTTCTCACACAATGAAGGTTTTGTTCATAAAGTCTTTGCCTAGATTTATGTCTTATGTCTTCAAGAGTTTTATTTTCCAGCAGATTGTTTCTGTTTTAATATTTAGAACTTTGATTCAGCGTGAGACCCTGTCTCACTCCAGTTGTTACTGCTCACACCAGATTCCTTATGGTAGGTGGCTCTGTTACTAGAATTGAGACCTCCTTAGGAAATGACTGCTTTTCAGAAGGTCTCCTAGAAGTAGCTGGCTTTTGGCTTCTGAGTCTGTCATAAGCTCCTGCCTCTTCAATTCTGGGGAGATAAGAAGTTGTTGCCTGTGTATCTTAGCACCCAGTTCTTTAGTACTGCACTAGGATACTGTTTATGATCTCTGGACAATCCCAGTATTGGTATATATGGAATACAATTATTGATCACAACAACTAGGTCACCTTGGTTAAATTAGCATTATCAATAATAACAGTGACATCACTTATATCCTAGAAAATGACAAACTGTGATAACTGAATTAAAAACATAATACAAAATTTATAGTTATATAACAAAATCTAAAACAAATCAGGAAATTAAATATGGCAAATATTCCTTCAATAGACAGATTTTACCTACCAGGGAGAACATTTAAAATGGATAAGAGGAAAATATAGAGAAATAAAAGAAGAGAAAGGTTAAAAGCTAGGCTGAAAAACAAAGGAAGCTTGCCCAAGCTTTGGGAAACTGATGAAGACAGGAAATTAAAGAAAGAAAAGACAAAATCAAGATCATTAAAAAAAAAAAAGAAAAAGAAATGGACATTTAAAAATCAAGAAAAAAAGAAACAAAAAATAAAAACAAGGAAAAAGAGATTCCTCTGTGATTTCGAGCCTGTGGTTATCTTCTGAGGTCCCCAGTTTTGTGGCAGTGTCCAACTCGGGGCATGACTCCACTGTCACTGGTAAACAGAGGAGACACACAGACCCCAGCGCTGTGCTAGATGATCCCAGGGAACTAGTGCAGAGCTAGGACACGGTCCTCACTTTGGTGGCTCCAGTTCCCAGGAGTTCAGGCTGATTTGGCCTCTGGTTATAGGTTTGGGTCCTGAGTGGTTCAGCCAGCAACACTCTGAATGTTGTCACCGGCCTGACCTCTGCTTGCTGACTCTGGATGTCTCTTACAGTTGGGAACCCTGAGAGGAAGCCAACGTGTGGATGACGCACGCTCTGGGTTCAGTTGGTCCCTCCTTCAAATGGCACCTGCCCAAGCTCCCTCCCTGTCCAGGGGATGCTCGGGGCAGAGCCTTCTCCAGGTGCTACTGCTCACACCATCCACTGCTCCCCTCCTCTGGTGCGGGTCTCCCTGGGAGGCTCTGGAGTCACCGTCCTCACTGTCTGTGGATTGGAGCCCCTCTCTAAGCCACAGCCCAGGAGTCAGGCCCAAAGTGCAGCTCTTCCCTTCTCTTTCTGCCCGAGTCTGTCTCTTCACCTTCCCCATGGGCTCCAGTTCTCCCTGCCCACCCTTCCAGAGTCCCGCGAATTCATCTCCCTCCTTTTCTTCCTGGAGACTGGACTCTGAATCTCAGAGAGGCTGATTTGGTGTTTACCACTCGGCCATCTTTGCATCCTCTGAAAAACACTTTTAAAAGCGGCAATATTACAATTGAAAAAAAAATAATTCTTTTTTCAATTATTTTGCCCTTATAGCGCATTTCTTTGAGAAGCCCAGTCAGGGTACTTGTCCAGTTATGTGGGCTATGGGAAAGAACAGTGCTGGCTCTCCGACAGCAGCTGCAGAGAGCCCTGGACACAGTCTGAGGCCCCCATACAGTCAGAGCTTAGGAAGCCCACAACCCCTCATGACTCCATCCCTGATGTCAAAGGAACTTCACTTAATCTGGACAAGTTCAGGATGAGGTTGCAGGAAGGGGAACTCCTCTGAGATGCTGGCTCACCAAAGACTTGGTGTTCCACTCTCTGGGAGCACGCAGATCCAAGGGAAGCCTGATGGGACCTGGATAAGGCTAATAATAACCAGGGTCTTAAGTTTGTCTCTTCATCTTTTGCTCTTGCACAGCCCACAGGGATTGCAGATGTCTTGCCTGGGTCCTGGCTCTACCCACTCACCCTGCACCTGGGGCAGGGATCTGCCCAACAATAGAGTCCTCTGATTGGCGCACTGAGTCTCATGCCTTTGGACTTTCATCTCTCAGCTCCTATCCCTAAGCTGTAGGGACCAAGCTGCTTTTTTGAGTTTGTAAATAAAAATCTACTACTGCCCATAAGAGATTGTCAGTTTTCATGAGACAGGGAATCCACCTTCTCCACGAGGTCTTATTTCACAGACTAGGCAAATGCGGAGTTTTTGAACTGCTAATTGTTTGACATTTGTGCTCCTTGATTTGGACAGGGACACTGGATGCCGTCCTCGGTGTCACAGGGGATGGCGTCAAACAGCACTAGATGTTCCAAATGTGTTTGTTCTTCTTTCCCAAGAGTGCCTCACACTTCTCCACATGCTCGTGCCAGTGCCTCACATATAACAACCGTGGCCAATAAAATTGTCTGGCAAATGCCATTCAAACAGACGCTAATGACCTTTGGGACAATCCGGATTCTCTGACTTCTCTTGCTGGCTCAGAGAATCTAGTGTTGGTTCATGTTTCCTTGACTTTGTCCCAAATGTAACTGTATTAAAAACTTGATATTAATGCAAAATTGGTGATGTTTAATCTGATGATACATGTAGATTATTGTGTCCAGCCTTGCCACCACACAAGCTCCCTCTATGTGAGCGAGTCTTACCACTGATCTTGGGAGTAGTCATCCTCTTCGTCATTCTCTGATATATATAATCATATCCTCCTTCATAAGAGAGTGCAATGTCAAAACATGCCGTGCTTGACATGTATATGTGCTCCTTCCTACTTTCCCTTCATTTTTACATCCTAAAACAATTGTAAGTGCTAACACAGGGAAAACTACGTGAGCAAGTACTGTGTTCTGTGTGCGTTACTCTTGGCCTCCCTTCCACAGAATGAGCTGCCCTAGTTTCTGGCTTCCTCCAAGACATTCTGCCTGTGTTCAGTGTGACTGTTACAAGCTGGCAGTCACGTTTCTTAGCCAAATCCAGACCTCCGTACGAGCTTAAAACGTGGTGAGAAAGCAGAAGCCCCTCTTGGGAAACCGATTTGCAAGAAACTTGCCATTGATCTGAACAGCCCGCTATTCTGAGATGGTTCTCCAAGGACCCTAAAATGGGACTCATGTCAGGAAGATTTGCAAGCGACAGTTTCCTGGATTACATGTGCATATCTTTCAGGCAAAAAGGTTCTGTTGCATTTTCTTACCACAGAGCCTTCAGTGAGGACAATGGTCTGCTTTCTCACTGTGGGGACAAAATACCTGACAGCTACAACTTAAAGGAAGGAAGAGAGATTCATTTTAGCTCAAGTTTCAGACAGTGATTAGCTTTCCTCAAGGCAGGAACATCAAGGCAGAGGATGCAGAGGAAGAAGGGTGCTCTGCTTCACCCCAGGATGCAGAGCATAGGCAAGAGCCCGGAAGAGTCCAGGCACCAGATATAATCCCCAAGGTCATACCTTCCTGAGCTGCTTCCTCCAGCTCAGCCTATTTAGCCAGAACTCCTCCGCCTAGTGACTCTCTGATGAGGCTGTGCCCTTCACAACCCAGTGACCTCTCCAGGAGTCTCTTAACCCAGCCAAGCAGACAGTCAAGGTGAATGGACATGAGGATGAGCAATGACCATGTCAGCCCAGGCCAGTGGTTCTCAAACTTCCATCATCATAATCACTAGGCAAACTGAGGGAAATAAAACCAGAATCAAGACCCTCTGCTCTCACCCTCACTCTGCCTGATTCACTAGATAGAAGAGTCCAGGGTCCCAGGAATCAGCCTCTTACATGAGTACATAGGTGGCTTGTTACTGGTAGTTCACAAATCAAAACTTATGAAATACTAGCAGCATCCATTCAGTTGCATTCAATGGGAATTCACAGAATGCACAGAAAATTGGGCACCATGAACAAAAATGAATGTGTATAGTATTAGAAAAAGAATACAAAATGCTGATGAGATAATAGTGTCTCCCATTGGTGTGGTACTGCAGGTTTTAAGCATGTGCTCACTCATTCCTCTGCATCAACTTGTGAAAGAGGTGGGAAAGTGATGGGTATTTCCATCTTGCAAAAATGAATTCATCGCCGTCATAAAACCATCCTGGAGAAGCTGCTGGGGCTGCGGCGCTCTCAAAAAAAAAAAAAATGAATTCATTTCCCCAAGTTTCTGTCTGTACACTATAGCAAACGTAAGTCATATCCAGAACCTTAGACTGCTCAGGTTGGAAGGAGGAAAACTGTAATAATAGGTATAATAATCCCTCAAAGAACAAGGGTATAAATCTGTATGTAGGTGGTATCTTCATTATGAAGAAAAACTGGAGACCCCTTACACACTCATCCCTTGCAGATTCATTTTTAAAAAATGTAAACACTATGGATCCATACTGTTCAATATAATTTGGTTTCAAAAAAAGTTAGTCATATGCTCATTTACATTGAGAAATATTTGGGATGTACTGCAAACAATTTTTTGAAGTCTCAAAACTCTGTAAACTCTAGACAGAAAAAGAGAAAAGGAGAAAGAGGGAGAATAACTGTCCTGCTGAACAGGTGTCATTGGCTGAGCACTAATCAATAGAACCCAGGACCTTCACTGGACCTTGAGTGGGACCAAGGGCTCGTAAGAGAATTCCTCTAAATTAAGTTGAAGTTGAGGTATTCTATACAGAAAAGTCAAAGAGAAAAGCAAAACAAGAAAAAAAAATTATCTTTGGGATGATGGCCATTAGTAGAAGACTCCTTTTTGAACATCTCCCTGCTCCTGATTGTTATAAACTTACCATACCACTTCATACAGCATGACAATGATATATGTGGATGCATACATACATATATACATATACTATATATACATACATATATGCCATATATACATACATAGATACCACATATATATACATATATACAACAATATGATCCATATATTAGCTCTGAAATGCCAAACATTATGAAAAAAGAAAATCAATTTACAAATAGTTGGTATACTCTCATCAAAACACAATATATTTAGTTCAAAGATTTTTATCTTGTAAAAGGTAAATCTTTGAATCTCAAAAGGCAGGATTTGGCTGGGAGGAAGAAAAGCACATATTTAGCTGAAAAGCAATCCAAAAAACTTTTCCAAGCCCTTTACTACAGAGCGTCATAAAGATAATATTTTATTACTATTTCCTATGAGGTTTTCATGGTTGAGGAATGTGTGTGGCCAGCACAGCTCAGCTTTCGGCCCGTTACAGTGGCCCTTCCCTTCCTAGGTCTGAGGAGTTCCAGGATGCCAAGCTCCTTGTCCTGGCGTATTGTTAATCTCATCCATTATGTTTTAAGTTGTAACAAATTCTATACAAACCAAACAAAATGGACCCTCATTTGCAAAAAGACTCTTTGATGAAGAGGGAAGTACCATTAGTTCCTGGTTTATTGTATTTTTAAAAATGAAAAGTTTTCTGTGTTTGTGGATACTGAATAAGGGACATAAAGGGTACTTATTTTCTTTACTAAGGGAGACAAAAATCTAGAGGAAAAATGGAGTTTTATTCTCAGAAAAACACCTTGGAACATTTTCGGGTCACAGGCTCCTGTTATGAATCTGCTGAGACAACACACCTGGAGTAGAACATGCCTGGGGTAGAACACGCTTGGGGTAGAACATGCCTGGGACCTCAGTGATGGAAGAGGCTGAGGTGGGAAAGAAACATCCTGGACAGCACAGTGAGGCCACATTCAAACAACAGCCACCTAAGAGAAAGCGAAGCAACACCAACAATGCTAGGAAAGTAAAGCCCTGTCCTCAAAACAATGCAGACAATTTGGACCCCACAAGTGACGGAGCATCTCCAAGGTTAGTCGACACTGTTCTAGAAATGCATTCTTTTCCAATTCAAATGTTGCGGATTTCATTCAGTACATGTGGAGCGCCTGCCCTATGCAAGAGCTCCTGTGAGAGGTGAAGTAGTAGCTGGCGTTTGAACCAGCCCCTCACAAGAGCTATGACTACCCCCAAGATTGCGCAATCTGCCATGCTCGGCCCTCTTCCGCAGTCTCTGGTTTGTTTGCCATGGCATGAAAGTCCACTTGTGGTTGTTTTTCAAAACCTCTCCAGGAAATGTTCGCATGGAGGCAGAGTTGGGATCCCTTGGTTTAAACCGTGGAGAGGAGCTTGCTGGTTCTGGACAAACATTTATACCTCTAAGAGAAGGGAATTTTGTGGTTCACACCTATGTGTCTGTGGCTCAGAACACATATGGCATCATTGTGTACACAGACAATTGTGCCTTCATCTCGGGCACTCGGGCTGTTGGTCCCACCCCACTCCATTCATTTCCTAGTTGACAGCAGCAGCCTCAACTTTGCCTTTCTGTCCATTAATTTTTTAATCCTGTACAGTGGCTGGCTTTTAAAATGGAAAAACGAAGGGACAGTCTCTGTATGTGTTCCCTAACAAACCTAGAAGCTAGGAAATTGAAAATGCATTCTCAGGGTGGAGGCTTTTACCAATTGCTATCTTTTGTGACAAACAGATCGATTTTTGTTACTAATTGGCCACTCTGCTAATAGTTTCTGGGAGGCACATCTATTTCACAACTAATGAAGAAATCTTTGAAAAGTTTCTAGGTTTTCGATTCACATGAGAAACAATCTTTGCAAGTCACTGCCCTCTGGAATAGCCACCTATCCATCTACGAGGGGCCAGTGAAGTCAGACAAAAGATATCACCTTGCCCTAGACACTGGCCTTTAGTAAATAGTTCCCTCCTCCCCTGCCTCCCTCTCTCTCTCTTTCCTTCTCTTTCATTCTCTCACTCCTTTTACCTTATTATAAAACTTCCCATTCTATTATGACATAGAATTCTAACATTTACATCATGTTTCTATAAATTACCCACACCATGAACGAAGACTCATGACAGAACCCCCAAGTTCTGTAAATGAACATTTACCATGTTTGAGAAATTTGCTACAGAATTCTGCTCTGTTTCTTGCTTCTTTTTCCTGAGGAAGCTGCCCATCTTGGGGTGGTAAGATCCTCCCAACAATACAGGATTGATTCGTCCTGGTGGTGATGAGAGCCCAGGAGCACCATCATCTGTTACTGTGTTCAAGTAATTGGAGGTAAAACGCTGCTCTAAGAATCATGTGCTTTCTTTAGGAAACTGCAGAAGAGCTCACAACATTTTATCAGTAAAGAAGTAACCACTTAAGGCCTGATTAACATGATTGGTCTTTGCTAAAAAGAGAATATGAAGATATTAGTCAAATCTTTACTCTGCTTCACTTCTACTGTCACAATGACCTGTGGGAAGGAAAGATGAGGTAAAATAGAATTCTTGTAGCTACTTCCTACTTAACATGATCAAGATCCATCAGGTATGAAAACTATAATAGCTTATCCCAACATGATCGTACTGTGTTCCCTGAATACAAGCATTAGATGCAAAGTTTTATAGAGTACTTGTACCTATCCAGTTATTCTCATAGAAGCCAGGACTGTTTTAGAAGTATCTAGTGAAGATGTTAGAAATCATTCAGCCTCACAGGTTATTTGAGTTATTCAAGCTCATATGTGGTAGACAGGATTTTACAGTATAATTACACATAACTGAGTATTATAAACATCAATCTGTTTCACCTTCTTATGTTGTGAGTTTGATTTGTGAATAATTTATAAACTCCTAACTATCATATTGGATTATATGGGTCCATTTTTATAAGAAAAGAAAATAATAGAGCAACTCATTTAGGGACAAGGAAAGCATCATACAAAGATGGCAACATAATTTTGACCCAAATTCCATGTTTGCTCATAACATCCACTGCCTCTAAATGCTTACATGTACTATTGTCTCAAAAGGCCAGTTTGTTTGAGAAAAAGGTGCTACTACGCATACAAGGAATGTTGCTTTCTCCAAGCAAAAGGATATTTTATTTGTCACAGTAGATAAATTTTCAGAAAAGTACAATTTTTAATCCATACAATATTGATCAACCTTATCAGGGGACATAATGGAAAAAGACAAAAGGAAATAAACTTCCATTCTGTGAAAAAATAAGAAAACAACTCCCCAACAAAGGACTAACATCTACAATACATAAAGTGTGAAAAAGTTAGATCTTCAGAATAAAAGATTCAAATGAAAAAACAGACAACTGAAATGAAGAGACACTCCTCAGAAGAAGTACATAAGGCAGATAAATACATGAAAAAATACTCAACTGTCACTATTAGAGAAATGCAAGTTAAAACAACACTGAGATTCTATCTTACTCTAGAAAGAATGTTCATTGTTAAGAAATCGAATAATAATAGGGCTGGCGATTTAGCTCAGTGGTTCGGGCGTCTGCCTGGCGAGCGCAAGATCTCCATTTCAATCCCGCGTAACACATATCACAGTGTGGGTGTGGTGGCTCATGCCTGTAATCCCAGCACTTGGGAGGCAGAAACAGAAGGACTGCTGTGAGTTCGAGGCTAACTTGGGCTATATAGTGAATTCAGGGCCAGTTCCAACTATGAAGCAAGACCTTGTCTCAAAAAGAAAGACAGAAAGACAAAAGACAAAAGAAGGAAGGAGAGAAAGAAAGGAAAAGAAAGAAAGAAAATAATAAGAAATGATGGACAGGGTATGGGTGAAAAGAAACCCTTCTACATTGTTGATGGGAATGGAATGTAGTACACCCATTGTGAAAGTCTATGAATCTTCAAAAAACTAAAACTAGAAATTCCTATTGATCCACCTATTCTACTTGTAGGTATCTCCCCGAAAGTTAAAAACATCATACTGCAGTGATACATCCATATCCATGTTAATAGCAGCACAATTCACAATACCTAAATCTTGGAAACAGCCTACATGTCTATGAACAGACCAATGGATAAAGAATACATGGTACATAGACATAATGGACTAGTGATGGACTATAAAGAAAGATAAATGAGCCATTTGTGGGGAAATGGATGCAACTTGAAAATATAATGTTAAATGAATAAATCAGATGCATTTTCCTAAATATTGTAAGGGTTGATAGCTTGATGAGTTTATTGTCAGGGCAACAGCCTGATCAGTTATGAGGGAATACTTAGTTGCCTGATGAGAGTACAGTAGGAGATGAAATAATAATATACAGGGAACAAGGAAGGGAGAATAAAGAATAACAGTTCATAACTTGGGGTGAGGGGCTGGGAATTGATCTTTTTAGCTCTCTCCCGGCTAAAGATCACTTAATCTTAGTTCTGTCCTAGAAAAACTGGCAGACTTTGGACAAGTCAGTATTTATGCTTATACGACAAAGTAAGGGGGTGTGAAGGCAGCTACAAGGAATAGCAGGACTAACGCACTTAAGGAGTCAGGGTCAGGAAAAGGGAGTAACTAGGTAGCACAAAGGACAGGTCAGAATTAACAAGGCTGCTATCCTGCAGGCCATAGCTAATGAGCCACCTGAGTTATCTTAGTCAACATTTGATCTTGGAGAATGTTTGCACAAAGTCGTATTTCCTCAGCTGCAATGTTTCCTGGCTGTCAGAGGGGTTGATAGCTTACTGTACCATACGGTAAGATAGACCTTTGCCTTCCTTCTGTACTTTATTCAACAGAATGTTTTGTTTCAAAAGTGTAACAGTTTGTGCTCTCCTGCCCAATGTATCAGAATATTTTGTAATTTTTTGAGCTTGGGGACCGGCTCCAGAATATTCTATTAGCTATGCCCCTCTCAGGATTGTCGGGCTTGCTCTGCCCCTGTGCTTTTTGAGCACCTTAACCCAGGAATGCTCTGTAACTCTACCCTCCTCCTTCAGCTGAGCATGCTCACTACTCCACAGACCCTTATTTAAGGAAGCTCATTCTAGTCAAGTACTCAGACTGCAAAAACTCTTTTGAACCCATCAGTATAATAAAGGTTTTTCTCTGCCACTCCATTCTTGAATCTTCAAAATGCAGTAGCTGTAACACTGAGACTGGCTCAGTGCCTCAGAACTGTATGTTTTGGCTATAACACCAAGCGATTCTACTTTGCAATAACATTGGCACAATCTCATCAATCACTGAGACCTCAATTGTGACCATTGGCTTAGGGAAATCTCCACACAACAGCCCAAAGATGAATTAGCAATTTACACTGAGGCCTTGAGGTGACTCATAATTTTAATCAATAGCCAAATTCGTGAACCAAATGAATAATGTCTAAAGTCTGTTCTGTGCAGTTTTAAGGTGATCTCATACCATACAGTTTGTTTCATATGAGAAATCAAAAGTTTACATAAAGTAAAGGACAATATAAAAGGCAGAAAAAGGAAACTCAGAAGGAGAAATTTTTCAACCGGGAAGGGAAGGAAGAGGTGAAGGGTGGAAGATGGTGGGAGTGTGTGGAAAGAATAGAGATGTGTTGTGTAAATGTACTAACACGACACTGACTGTAATCATTGTGTCACAAACCTGAACAAAGGAAATGAATGAAATGAAAATACAGGAAAGGGATCGAAAGACAGAAAGAGGGAGGAGGGAAGGGGAATAAGAAGAAGATATGTGAAGTACATGTTCCTACTCCTGAGCCAGATTCTAGCATGCCTATTGGTCTACACTGGTCTAAACTGAAGCCTTCTGATCCAAGCTTACTGACTGGTTCAAATTCAACATTACTTCTTGTTGAGATTAAGCCTACTGCCATCAGGGTAGACCCCTCCAGGGGTCGGTAGGAGGTTTCCAGGACAGCCACAGCTGTCATGGAGCAGTTCACTAGAGTAACGGGAGACATGGCGACTTGACTAACAGTTGCTGACTCTGCAAAAATGGCAGGTTTGAAAGGAGAGAGTCTCTAGGAGGTGCGGCTGACTCAGTCATAGCCTGTTGGAGTTATGTTGTTCCTCCCACCTCAGGACCCCAAGGAGGAGAAAGGGAAGCGAGAGGGAGGGAAGTGGCAGCTATTGGCCAAACCACAGCCCCCCAGACTCCACGGGAAATGCGAGCGGCTAGTAGTACTCATCTGTCTCACTTAAGGTAAGGCGATCATGGTGGCTGCAAGGGGTGCAGCACAGAAAACCTGTCCACCTCATACCCATCCTGAAGCAAAGAAAGAACCTGAGAGAGGAAAGGGACAGAGAGAAACTAGACTCTCCAGCACCACACCCCCAGCCACCCTCTTTATCAGCTAGGCCCCAGCTCTTAACAAGCTTTCTCTGCTAACGAACACCTCAGTCTACCCAAACAAGGTGCAACCCACACGGCCCAGTCACTTCCCAAAAGCCTACGAGTGAAAAGCCACATCTTCAACCCAGTGACCCTCAAGGAGACACGCTGTATCATGACCACAGCAAGAAAGTTTGACAGTCGCCCAGGGTGGAGAACTGTGGATCACTTTCCCTCTGAGATGAAGTTTCACTCCCTGAGCTCAGATCTTAAAAAATAATAAAGTTTGAGCCATTTTGACACATAGACAAGGAGGCAGTTTTTCTGGATACTGGGAAAACCATTGATGACAGATGTGCACAGACATTGAAGTATTAATTTAACTCTGTGTATCCACTTGTGTTAATGGAGGAGTCTGTATGTAGAGAGTTTACTTTCAAAAATAAGACAGACAAGAAATGTGTCCAAAATTAGTATCTGATATTCATATAGAAGGAGAAATCATCTAAGAAATACCAAAATAGCAAAGCTACTCAAGGGAAAAGAAAAAAAAAAAAACCTTTCCAGAGCCGGGGATATAGCTCAGTGATGCGATACTCGCCTGGCAAACTCAAGGTCCCTGAGTTTGATCCCTAGCACCAGGAAAAGGAAAACAAACATTCTACCTGCTGAAACCAATACAAATGATTCAATTCTATCAAATAAATCTACTCATTAACTCCAACAAAACAGCCTGGAGTTATTCTGCAAGATTTTTTTTTTAATATTAGACTTCAAATTTATTTCAAAGATGTCTGTAGAAGGTGGATCACAGTAGACAACAGGCAAGCAGCACTGAAAGTTGCTCCAGTTGATTTGGGCATTCACCCAAAACAACAGGCAGGACGGGTGTCTGGGAAGATGGAGCTGAGGAAGACACTGGGCTGCCCTTGAGCAACCTGGGAGAAACCCAGAAATATTGGTATTTATAACAGGAAGTAAAAAGCAAAAGGGGAGCCAGACACGTGGCACCCCCTTAGGGGGGGAAGAAGATTGTGGCTGAGTCTAGATGCACAGCCTGAGCAGCCCTGTATTTCCGGCTGGAACAAGGTTATTCCCCGCATTCTCCAGTGGATATAGACAGGGGAG
>PVIR01009112.1:0-54181 GCA_004026965.1 Petromus typicus | reverse complement strand
TTTAGGTTTTTGGAGACAGGGTCTCGCTTTGTGGTTCAGGCTGGCCCTGAGCTCAGCCTCCAACTCACATCACAATCCTCCTGCCTCTGCCTCCCGAGTGCTGGGATTACAGGCGTGAGCCACCATGCCCGGCACTGTGGTATGTGGTACTGGTTGCTGCTGGGTGTGGGTTTCCACACCCAGTATTGTTATGTGGTTACCGGGGAATGGAACCCGGGTCCTTGCGCTTGCGAGACAGGCGCCGGAACCACTGAGCTAACTCCCCGGCCCCGCTGTGATGTGAGTTTGAGGCTGAGCTCAGGGCCAGCCTGAACCACAAAGTGAGACCTGTCTCAAAAAACAAAACAAAACAAGTTTCATCTTACGTGCAGCTAAGAGCCCATAAGCAGGTGACAGAAGGACTAATAAAGGCAATGGCCCAGGCCTGGGACAATGTACATCTAAGGAACTGAAAAAAGTTTGGCATGCCTGACACATAAACTAAGAACAGTACCAAAACATAACATGGAAGATACAGGCTAGATGGTAGAATCATGTAAGGACATTCTAAGGGTCAGGCGTGGTGGCTCACGCCTGAAATCTCACTACTCAGGAGACAGAGGCAGGAGGATCGCTGCAAATTCGAGGCCAGCCTGGGCTACACAGTGAGTTCAGGGTTAGTCTAAACTACAGAGTGAGACCCTGTCTCAAAAAACAAACAAAGAAACTCTAAGGACAATAGGAAGTCACTTATCGATTTTAAAGGGGCAGTAACCAGATCAGATTTGTATTGAGATGGGAAGGGTAAAGTGAATTTGAGGTTTCTACAGAACATTCAAGAATGATCTAGTATGTAAGCCCAGCACTTGGGAGGCAGAGGAGGAGGACTGCTGTGAGTTCAAGGCTAGCCTGGGCTACATAATGAGTTCAGAGCCTGTCTGAACTACGAAGCAAGATCTTATCTCTTAAAAAAAAGATCTAGTAAACACACAAATATGAAGCTCCAAAGAAATATGGTTAGAATGGTCCCAGCTAGGGAATAAGGGGTACTTCAGAGGCATAAGCACATGATAAAAAAAGCAAGAAGGAGCAGAATGGCAGAACAGTATTCATCCACTAAAATTAAGGAAAAAGAGCACTTTGAGAAAAACCAGAATGGTAAATAATTATGTTGAATGCCTATGATATGCTGGATATTTCACATATATCAGCTAATGTAATCTTCACAATCATACAAAACAGTACCTACTTTTTACAAGGAAAAAATCAAGGCTAAGTACTTAGAAAAAGTTACATAGCTAAAAAATAGATCAGAAATACAAATTAAGGTATGCTATACTTAAGAACTTGAGCTCTTAAATACAGTGACATACTTTTCTAAAGGAGTGGTCTTCCCTTTGGAGTGAATAAAGAGTATGTGTGCATTTAGTTTTATCCTTTAAAATTTCTTTATGTATGCATATGTATGTATACATATAGATATGTATATATTTTATATATAATAGATTAAAAGTATTCTAACTTATTTTTCACCTGCTTTTCTTTAAAGAATCCAATAAAAACCTCAATTTTAACCATGAGGCAATTTGATTACAATAAAAGTGATTCTGTAACTGTTCAGATGGCTAAGAAAATCTGTACACAAATCATCCAAAACAATAAACATTTGAAAAACTAATAATACATATTATCACTTGAACTACTAATAGCTTTATCAGAAAGACATCAGAGATCAAGTGCTTCTTTTGCCACTCATATACCATGTTTCAACTTCTCTATAAGAGCTTCATTGTCATCCAACTTTAACTCGTTGACTTTATCGATCAGTCCCTCAATGTCACCCATACCTGTAAGAACCCAAAAAAGAAAAGTGAACAATAATAAACTCAGCTTACCTTATATAAAACACATTCATGTATGTCATAGCACTGCAAGGCAGGCAGTCTAGATATACTCTCTACATTTTATAGCTGAGGAAACTGAAGCTAAAGAGGTTAGATGTCAGCAAAGAAGAAACAGAGCAGGTCCTCTAGCTCAGGGTTTATCTCCAAATTCTCCGATCACTATACACTCTAAGACACTAGAAAAATGTCAATATCATTACCACTGCTATTACTACAACCATGTTTTTTTGTGCTGTGCCCAAAGCTTTGTTCAAAGAACATGCATCTAATACCTCATTTTATGAACTGTACCACACAGACAGCAGATAAATGCCACCTCTATTTTATAAATGAGAAAGATAAAAGTCATAGAAGGAAATTGTTTTTCTTAGTGAGGACAAGATTAAAACCCTAAACTGTTCCAAAGATTCATAAAATTTCTCAGAGATTTTTCTATATTCCCACCACTATACATACCAAGAAGTTTGCTGATGAAAGGCTGTGTTTTGAAAGGTTCAAAGTCATCTATATGTTCTCCTGTACCAATGAAAATAATAGGACTTTTTGTGGCAGCCACTCTGCACAGAAAAAGAAAATATAATATAACCTCAAAAAGGAAAACGAAGTTCCAGCAAATCTCTAAACCTAAAGAGACAAAGACACTACAAAACTCAAACGTATTTTCACTAGTTAAAACAGAATTATAACAGAGGCTCTAAAATTCTATTTTAACATCCTTTACAGGCCACCTTAGGTCTACTACTGGAATATATTTTAAAAGATAAAGAAGAGATTCACAAATAGACAAACATATAACCAGAAACACACGCTATAACCAAGAGACACAGTACAATAACATCAATGATACTTACGCACTGAGTGCACCACCTCCTTTTGCATGACCATCAAGTTTTGTCACTATTACTGAGGCTACATCTACTTTATCTTTAAAAGCCTTAGCTTGGGCTTCACAAGCCTGCCCAATGGAAGCATCCATCACATAAACAATGTTATCAGGTTGCTAGAAAGTTTAAATAGAAAAGGATACATAGTTTTATTGATATTAGCAAATTTCATCATTAGAAGCTACAGAAAACTTACTATAAAAATTATTTTATCAATATTTGTTGAGGAAGTACTATGAGTTAGGTACATAGGTTCTGAGGACAGATAAATAAGAAAATCTTTGTCCTTCCAACACTGCAAATAATATGAAAAGAAAATTCTGGTTTTCATGGTACATGGTAGATAAAATATGGAGGTATCTTTATAGTCAGCAAAATGCTTGCTAGATGTAGAGAGGCAATGTTTGAGCTGTGTTCTGAATAAAGAAAAAGTTATGCAAAGATGCAGAGGAACAGTATTATGGGCAGAGAGTAGCAAAAATAAATCAGAAAACAAAGTAAACTGGAAAAAAACTGGCACTAAAATGAGTAAAATGGGCTGAAGCAACTTCCTTTAGATCTGTTTAACTTGGTTAAAATAACTGCATAACTATAAGAAAATCTTATTACCACTTGCCACTACTCAAAGAATTACTACCAACATCCCCATGACAAAACATGACTTTGTAATACACGCTACAGGTTATCTATGAACTACTGCTACTTCCCACATGAGGTGCACCAATTTTAATACTAAAAAATGATTAGTACTTTTGAATGCTTCACTTTGAAAAACTCAAAATACACTTATTTTTCCAACTGAATTCAAATAACTTATAGAAAGGAAATTCAACAGACATTAAGACTTTTTTTTTTTTTTTGAGATAGTTCTTGCTGCATAGTTCAGGCTGACCTTGAACTCACTAGGAAGCCGAGGCTGACCTCCTACTTTCATCAATCTTCCTACCTTAGGCTCTTGAGTGCAGAGATAATGAGCGTGTGCAACCATGCTCAGCAAGGCTTCTTTTTTTAAAAAAAAAATTAATTAAGTATACTGGTACATTTTAGGTGTACATAATGATCACATTTATCCTAGGAAATTTGTACCTGTAAAATAGTATATGTATATTTATAGTTATACATTTTTAAAAATGCATATTTTTATTCTTATTGAAAAGTAAATTTATAATTTATCACAGTTTTGTTATTTGTCTTTTCTATTCTGAAGCCCAAACTGATGAGATTGAGTCCTTAATAGAGATACAGGTACACAAAACAGAAATGAAATAATTACAATCTGCCATACTGGCAAAAAGTAATTTAATGGACCATAAAATCAATCAGGTTTTATAATCAAATTAACCAAAATCATTAAGAACATCATCCTAATGATTTTGAAAAGTTACTTACTATAGCATTAGCAACTTGAAGCATTTCTTCAAACAAAGAGTCTTCTTGTTTGTGGCGGCCACTTGTATCAACAATAATAATTTCAAAATTTTCGTTTTTGAATTTCTCCACTCCTTCAGAAGCAATGATAACAGGATCCATTTCTGTATAGCTATTGAACATGGACAAATGATTTACTAACCAGAGTACCAAAACTTCCAAATGCTGTTAATTTGGAAACTGTCAGTCTACATCCTTATTCTAAAAGTCAAAAGGTTCCAATTTCAATTTAGAATAAAATTTCTCAGAAGTACTAAATTCAGAAATTGACTTCTAGACTAGCATGATGTACCATCCAACTTTCCAACTACAGAAGTCCACATGGGGTTCAGGATGTAGCTCAATAGTATAGCACCTGTTTGGCAAAGCTAAGATCGTGAATTCAGTCCCTGGCTTGTACCAAGAAAAATAAATAAATAAATAAAAACAAAAAGTTTATATGATTCCATTGTATGCCTTCTCTGAATGAACTGTTTCCTTAAAATTATTTCTTTACATCTCCTTTAATAATGAATTCATGTTACAAAGCAGTTCTTATGGTGCTGGGAATTAAATCCAGAGCCTTGCCCATGCCCAATAAATACTCTGACACCAACCCACACAATCAGCTCTACAAAGTATTTTCCTATCTACAAAATGCTTTTCTATTTAACACTCTTTTGTAACTATTTTATAAAACCTTTAGATATTCTTACAAAATATAACTTGTAATGTAACCTGAGGATCACTAATGACTAAGCTATATTTTACTAAGTAAATGCTGTATTGCTGGATGCTTAAAGCTATTCAAATTCTTGGTATTAAAAAAATATGACCAATACAAATAGTACATAAATCTTATTTCTCACAAATTGAATATTGGGGATGGGGACTTAGATTGATCAGTGGCCCTACACCTGCCTAATAAGTACAAAGTCCTGAGTTCATCCCCAGCACCAAATAAAACAAGTTAAAAATGATTCATTCACTCACTGACAATGATTACTTAAGCTTTTGGCTTTTAAAAGGAAAATATCTTCCAAAAAAGTTTAATCCATTCCTTTTTTATTACATTTTCATAATCCCTGGCAAAAATCTTTTTCAACTTGAATATCAAAATTGAAGTCACATTTTATATTGCATTCTTCTGATTGGTTTTTATATATATTAGAAATGTTCAAGAAAAATACATAATGTTAAAAATTTTTTTGTCTAAATTAAGAACAGATCCAGGCACACACCTGAAATACCAGCACTCTAGAAGGCTGAGCCAAGAGTATCACAAATTTGAACCCAGTTTGGGCAACTTAATGAGACCCTGTCTCAAAAATTAAAAAATTTTTAAAGGCTAGGAATATATTTTAGTGAAAGCTCTAGGTTCAACCTCTGGCATCGCTAATAGCACCACCACCACCACCACCAACAACAACAACAATAACAACAAAAACAAAAGCAAAACAATCAAGTAGAAATGCTCTCAGTAAAATTATCTGTAAGATTTAAATGAAGAAAGTTATCATACTTGACTTTTTTTTTCTGCCACAATAATGAGGATTGAACCCAGGACCTTACCAGTGAGCTACATCTCCTGTTCATTTTTAAATTCTGAGATAAGGTCTTACACTAAGTTGCTAAATTGCCCAGACTGGGCTTGAATTTGCAATCTTCCTGGCTCTGCTGTCCAGAGCATTAAGATACATCACAAAATTCAAATTCACTAGCATTTGGCCAATCAAAAAATAGAAATCCTTCTAAACAAGGAGAAGTTTCTCAAATTCTAGCTAGACTGAATTATCTGATAACTGTAACCTATAGACTATTTCACTGATCAATAATATAGAGAGTAAAGGATAGCAGCAATGATCAGAATCTCAATCTGAGATAATTTGAGATATAAATCATTTCAGGATGATCAAATACTAATGTATTTGTCTTGTAATGTAACCTGAGGATAAAGACATACATTATGTCTTTTTATGTGATACACTACAGTTTCACAGACTGTTCCCCAACTGTGTTGAGGTAGAGTGCTCCGACAAGTATTAAAAGAAACCGTAGGAATAAAGAGGTAGAAGGAACTACAAAAGCATACCAGACAAGTAAGTATAGGTGAAGTCATAAATTATAGTGTCTACTTTGATCCAGCAGGCTGGGTCAGTAGGATCATGCTCAAATAATAAAAGATAAGTTAATTATATCCCTACTTTGCTACAGAAATGATCACATCCAGACAATATTTGTTAAAATATAACCAAATAGCATAAAATTTTTAAAAGTTGGATTAAACAAAAGTTAAACTGGGCATGGTGGCACAGTTGTAGGTGTGCAATAATCACAGTTGCCCAGTGGCAATGCTGAAAGTGCTCTATGTTCAATCTGACAGATGTTTATACAGAGTAAAATCACCCACTGCCTGTAATCCTAGATATACAGTATTTGGAAGGGTGAAGCAACTATCCTAGGCAACTTTGCAAGCCCGTCTCAAAAGAAAAAAAAAAGGACTGGGGAGGTAGCACAGTGGCACCAGCCCTTCCTGGCAAATGGAAGATCCTGAGTTCAATCCCCAGTTACGCAAAAAAAAAAAAAAAAAAAGAGGTGTAGCTCAGTGTTATAGTGCTTGCCCGATATACACAAACCCTGGGTCTAATTCCTAATAAAAAAAAAAAAAAAAAAAAAAAAAGCTAGACAAACAAAATACAAAATAAACCACATGAGTATCAGAAGAAAAAAGGATAGGCCTACCTTCCATAGAATGGAATTCTTGCTTTGGTAGCATTCTGTTTTAGTTGGTCAAAAGCCCCTAAGAGATTAAAAAAAAAAAAATTAATGAATCTTCCAATTTGAGAAAAAAATGTTAGAAAAATTATTTTTAAATTTCAACACACTACCTGCTCTGAATGTGTCTGCACATATCAAACAGGTCTTCCAACCTTTCCTCTGGTAGTAATATGCTAACTAGGAAAGGAAGATTAAAAAAATAGTATCATAAGAAATAATAAATTATTACATATAATTCATTTATCCTTATTTACTTAAGAAATAAAAGTAAAGCTGCTCAGAATCTTCCTAAATGTAATATTATTAAATATTTTTGAGAATACCAAATTTTCCAAAGTTTATACAGTTGCATTCAAAGGATATAAAATGACAAGCAGCAGATTACTGTTTACTATTAGTGTTAATGAAGTTAAAAAGAATTGCTAGTACCTTGTAAGAACTAATCCTTTTTTCCCTTGTAAGCTGTAATATAGTTGAGGCATGACCAAAAAATCGGGTAACAGTACTGAGGGCACCCCATTCTACAAGTGGTGTAATGAATTATAGAACTCCCTAAGGACAAAATAAAGACCCATATTATGCAGAGTGCGTCACTGAAAAGGAGTCTTGAATCACTGGAGATGATACCTTAAACTTCTTTTGCTCTCTTCTCCAAATACCATGTCCTTAAAGGACAGGATGACTATTTTTTTAAATAAAATAAATCATACTTCTTTAAGTGACATTCTGACAAACAGCAATCACAAGAGACTGGGATTCTTCTTTTCCTAATAAAGGTCTCACAAAAAACCATAATGGATACATCAAGAAACATGAAATTGTAAAGTAACAATGTTTTACAATCTGGCTTTGACATAAAACATGATTTATATAAACAGATCTTCTATATGACTTTAAAAAGTAAGATTTACCTTTGAACATGTTGTTGTTTTCCCACTTCCCTGCAATCCAACAAACATTATCACATTCTGCTTTCCTTTAGTGGGTGTCCATGCTTTCACTCCAGGATCTACAAGCTATATATCACAAGTAAAATGCAAATAAAATCAGGTTAACATATGCTTATATTTAAAATCCAGCCTCCAGAAATCTCAGGTTATAATTTGAAGAATTTTCATATAAAAACCACAGTAATCCTACATTCTAATACACCTCTACTACTCCCTGTATATAGAGAGCAAAATTTAACAATATTACATTGTAGTCATATAATTTCAAAATATTTTTTAAAACAAGCAGGAATATGAAATAAAATGTGAGACCAAATTTGACTCAAAGGAGCAATATATTATCACCTGTTGCAGAAATATAACACAAGGCTACATACAAATTTTTAAATTTCTAGTAGGGATCTAACAAAAATAAAAGCAGGCAAACTTGATTTTAATGTTTTCTTTAAAACAGTATGTCCAATATATTATTAGCTCAAAGTATAATCTATGAATGGTTTATGTTCTTTTCCCCATACTAAGCCTTCAGAGAGCACGTATTCACATCAACACTCACTCATTCATTCATTTAGTCCTGCAGATCAAACCCAGGGCCTTGTGCATGCTAGGAAAGCTCTACCATTGAGATCCAACCTCAGCAGTGCCCTTCATGTATGATGCAAACTACATTCAGGTGTACAATAACCACATTTGGCCAGTGGCTATGCTGGAGAGTGCTCAGGTTCAATCTGACAGATGTTTATACAGAGTAAAATCATAAATGATGTGAAAGAATTTGCAGGTTAAATCTGGTAATGCCAAAAAGCTTCCATTATATAAAGTTATTACAGGTAGAGGGTTGGTAAAAAAAAAAATCATCAATTTTATTATAAGTCAGTGGGAAAGTAAGTCATAGAGAAATACTCCCCAAACAAGTGAGGCATTTTAGAACTTGATTTAAAATAACAATTCAATTGCAAGTCAGTTATTTGGAAGCTGAAATATTTACCTCCATATGATAATAGATCTGTAAAAGTATTTAATACCCTTAGACTAGAGGTTGGCAAACTGTAAAAGTTTTAATGGAACATAGCCATCCCCATTCACTTACTATTTTTGTGTTGTAAAAGCAGAGAGGAGCAGTTACGATAAAGACCAGGTTGCCCACAAGAGAAAGTTTGCCAGTCTCATCTTAAACACTACCATCAAGGTCATAAATTACTCCTGAATTTTGAGGAAAGATGCCATAGAAGAGAAGAAGAAAAATACATTTTCTTATCTATTTCCTAAACACAGGCTTAGCCTTAGGCAAACCTGAAATAGGGAAAAAAATATGTCTTTGTGTGTATGTTTATTTGAGATAGGATCTCACCAAGGAGGTTAGGTTGCCCTTGAACTCAGTATGTAGTCCAATCTGGCTTCACTCAGTGATCCTCCTGAGCTGGGTATTCCCAGTGCTGAGATTACAGACATGTGCCACTGTGACTGGCTGGCAAAATCTGTCTTAAAACAAACTCCTCCTCTTCCTCCTAGATCCTTTCAATGTGCTGCTACTGCCTACATTCATCTCTATTCTCTACATCTCACGGCACAATCACTCACCTCTCTAAGGACCTACTATTGAAGACCTATATTTTTACTGAAAAAGTATCTTATAAATCTATCTTCTTTTTCCCCTACCTTTTAAAACAAAAGTTTTTAATTTTGTAGTTTGAAGACTCCTTTTATAATGACAGTAGCAAAGGTGAGCTGCAAAGTGGAATCTGCAATCATATAAGCTTTCATATGTTGTCACATTAAAATCTCTGCCTCTATCCTGCACTATGCAGGGATCTTACATTGGTGCATCTGTTTGTAACATTAACATTTGCTAGTCAGTTAGAAAATACTAGTTCCAGTTACGCATATCTCCAATTTTGCACACACTATACTCTATAACAGCAAAAAACTTTGTTAATGTCAATATTGATTTCATCAGAAAAGGAAGTATTGGGATATTGTCAAATTCATGGTAGAATTAAAAGTTCCTAGTTCACATTTGAAAGCTCAAGTTTTGTCACTAGCCACAATATTATCAGTTATTTTCCTTACAGTAATAGGTTTCATTTCACTTTAGAAAAAATGACTGCTAGCAAGGATACTGTTGCACATTTATACTCCCAGCACTCAGAAGGCTGAGGCAGGAGGAATTCTGTGAGTGTGAGACCATCCTAGGATACATAGTAAGTTTAAGGACAGTTTGAATTGCATAGTGAGACTGTCTCAAACAAAAATAAATAAATAAAAACAAAAGACTGCTAAATGCCTAAATCTGAATAATCACAGATTATATGTCTATTGTTCATTCCAGTATTAAGGGTGTTGTACAAAAGAAGTAGCTATCTCAGCTTGCAATTAAACAGTCAAAAATGATCTTTCCTATCAATGAGGCAATCATGAAATTTCAGTGTGTACAAGGACTTCTTGTATGCTTCCCATTTCCTTGAAAACGAATGTGTAAAAAAATACTTGTCAGGTATGATTTTCCTACATAAAGAAGTAGGCTGACATCAGATAATAACTGATACCAAAAGAAAAAATCTGAGAGGCTCTTCCATCAATTAAATTGTAATAAAGTTGTACTCTTTGAAACTGAGGTCTGATCACCACTAAAAAAAGGACAAAAGATGTCCTGGTATTATTATAAAAATATTTTAAGGGCCAGGGATTTGGCTCAGTTGTTCCAGTATCTGGCTGTCAAGCACAAGGTCCTGAGTTCAATCTCCGGTAACCACACACAACAATGCCAGGCATGGTGACTCACGCCCAACAGCAATCAGCACCACATACCACAGTGCTGGGCGTGGTGGCTCATGCCTGTAACTCAGCACTCAGGAGTCACAGGCAAAAAGACTGCTGTGAGTTCGAGGTTCATCTGGGCTGAATAGTGAGCGCAGGGCCAGCCTGAACTACAAGGTGAGATCTTGTCTCAAAAAAATCCACATAAGGGCTGGGGATTTAGCTCAGTGGTTCCGGCGCCTATCTTGCAAGCGCGGAAGAGGGTCCGGGTTCGATCCCCCGGTAACCACATACAATACCGGGCATGGAGACTCACGCCTAGCAGCAATCAGCACCACATACCACAGTGCCGGGCGTGGTGGCTCACACCTGTAATCCCAGCACTCGGGAGGCAGAGGCAGGAGGATTGCTGTGATGTGATTTTGAGGCTGAGCTCAAGGCCAGCCTGAACTACAAAGCGAGACCCTGTCTCAAAAAAAAACCCACATAAATAAATAAATAAATAAAACAAAACATTTTAACTGTTTTGTACACCATTACTCTGGACTATAGGCGTCTTCTGTATAAAGACTAGTTGCAGTCATCATATCATCTCCACTGTCAGTAGCATTTGGCATACTGCCTAGAATAAAATAGGGACTCAACAAAGCTTCTTAATGAAGCACTTGATATTCCAGAATTGACTAGGGAAAACAAACCCTGTTCTTACGCTCCCTGTTCTTCCCTCAGGCACTAAATAGAAAGCAATTACTAAAAACAGTTCAGTAAGTCCCACACAAGAAGTCTGGAGATTAGATATGGATCTACCCAACAAGGTAACTTTTCTCAACTATTATAAGAGTATCAACTGCATAAATGCTTTACTTCTTAGAGGCTTCAATTTTTTATTAATTACCCTACTGAACTAAACTGAAATAACAGTATTCTGGGATACTAAAAGCATAAATGAATACCAAAAGAATAAATGAAAAGAATACTAAAAGAATAAATGAAAATATTTGTACAATATAGGAAAAAATATTGGTAAACCACTAGAAGATGTTGCTCTAAAAGTTTTTCTGAAAGTTCCTTTTTTCTTATTCCTACTATTAAACTCATTTATATTTTTAAAGCTCTATGTAATCCCAGTATTTGGGAGGCTGAGGAAGGAGGATTGCGGCAAATTCGAGGCCAGCCTGGCTACATAATGAGTTCAAGATCAGCCTGAACAAAATGGTAAGACCTTGTCTCAAAAAACCAAAAAATAAAATAAAAATAACAAAACACAAACTAAAAGCTCTAGGGTTTTTTTTACAATAATTTACATGATAACAATAGCAATAATAGTTCTAAGGTGAGGCAGGGCAAAAGATTATATTCACTATTTGAGAATAAATTTATTAATCCAAATTTCTCATAATCTAGGCAAGATGGATATTTGTGATTTTCACATAGACTTCTTTACACAATGTAAAGTGTAGAAAAAATACTTGCCAGGTATTATTTTTTCCTATATAAAAAAGCAGGGCTATTATTAGGCAATAGTTTTTTTTTTCTTTGAGACAGGGTCTCCCTTTGTAGTTCAGTCTGGCCCTGAGCTCAGCCTCAAACTCACATCACAGCAATCCTCCTGCCTCTGCCTCCCGAGTGCTGGGATTATAGGCTGGGATTACAGGCGTGAGCCACCACACCCAGCACTGTGGTATGTGGTGCTGATTGCTGCTAGGCGTGAGTCTCCATGCCCAGTATTGCATGTGGTTACTGGGGGATCAAACCTGGGCCCTTGCACTTACAAGACAGGAGCTGGAACCACTGAGCTAAATCTCCGGCCCAGCAATAGTTATTATTAAGGGAAAAAAAAAAAAAACCCAGGGAGGCTCTTCCATCAATTAATATGTATTGAAGTTTTACTCTTTGAAATTTGCTTTGAAATATTTTTTGCAAGGACAGGGGAATTCCATAAACTTCAAATATAGTCTGCTTTAGAAAATTTAATATCCTTCAATATTTCAGTTCCAGTAAAAATATACTTAAAAAGGATTGTGACAAAGTGTCCATTTACAGTTCTAGTGTACTTTTATTCACTGAGTCTACAGAGTCACAGCACAATCTGATATACTTTTACCTTAACAAGTTCTTTAAATACAGCATGCTGAATCATTTTTCTCTTGTTAAGACCAGAGGCCATCTCTTCAAGATCAATTGCAGACCTTCAGTGGTATTTGGGGTAGGAAAGAGAAAAGTCAGTGAAGACACTTTTAAAAAAAATCTCTTTCCACAAAATGCAAAATGTAAAATTATGTGACTATTCATATTAATAGGTTCCAAATTATTACTATAGATTTACAAAGACTATGCCATAAAATATATGTGCGATACTGGTTTTTCAAAACTTTCAGTTCAAATTATAAATATTAATTTGTATCCCAATAAACCAAACTTAGCTCTGCCTGTTTTTATCTAATTGATTCAACTTACTTAACATTTTCTCTCAGCTGTTTCACTAGTTTAATATTAACATCCGCTTCCAGTAATGCTGTACATACTTCTTTTAGCATAGCATTTAATACCTGTAAATAAATGAATAAAAATTTAAAACATTCTATGTATTATTTAAATTACATAAAAGACAATGGTTGAACAATGATCATATACTACCACAGCTTAATAAAGATTTAAAAAATACAATATGGAATAAAAAGGTCTTTGTAATTAGTTCTGAATAGAAAACATTAAATATCCAGTTCTCCTGTCCAAATAAGACATCACATTTAGTTTTATACTACCAAGTATTAATCACCACAATTTCATTCCTATATTAAAGCAATAATAGGGAGAAGGGGGAAGAATTAAGATGTATTATACACATGTTCCAACACTCCATAATGAATCTGTAATTATGTAAACATGTACTAATAAAAATGTTTAAAAATTTAAAAAATAAAATACTAACAAAAATAATATCCAAGCCAAAAGAGTTATTACACAATAGTTGGTGCCAATGTTTTCTATGTCACTAAAGAGCTCTGATACTAATAGATATTCACAGTATCTGCTTTTCTTAACTGGACTACCATGAAGGAAAATGCAGCAGAAGAAAATTACCAGGTTTCCCATTTCTTCTCACAACAAAAGAATAAAAGTGGAAAGAAAACTATCTACCACTAATAACGGTCTTTCATCAGGCACTGATTTGGTTATAAGGTTACTATGGTTTTAAGGTCATGAAATCTTAAGAAAATATGAAGCTTTAGGGGCCAGGGGATTTAGCTCAGTGGTTCTGGCACCTATCTTGCAAGTACAAGGTCTCTAGTTTGATCCCCTGTAACCACATACAACAATGCCTGGCATGGTGACTCACGCCCTCCAGTAGTCAGTACCATATATCAAAATGCTGGGCATGGTGGCTCACACCTGTAATCACAACACTTGGGAGAGGCAGAGGCAGGAGGATTGCTATGAATTTGAGGCTCACCTGGGCTACATAAGTGAGCTCAGAGCCAGCCTGAACTACAAAGCAAGACCCTGTCTCAAAAAAAAGAAACTTTAGCCTCTCAGATACCTAAGTGCTTATGCGACTAAATGTAAGCTTACAAGGGGAGAAATTTTAGTTTGTTTTTGCTCACTGCTTTATCCCTGGTGCCAGCAAAAAGGTCTGCAAAATGTAGGCTCTCAAACACTTCTTGAATGAATCCTCTCCTTCAGCTCACTGCACAGCCCTACAGACATTGCTTAGGGTTCTCCACTGCTCATTAGAGTCCAACTGGAACTGACCTTTCCTTAGAGAGATTTCTCCTTAATTTGCAAGCAAAATAAAAAAAAAAAAAACCAAACAGAAAATTGCCTGATTCAAAAAAAGACCTGTTATTCCATTTTTCATCAAACACCACTCAGGTTTCCTTTTCCTCTGCATTGGAAACTTTGGAAAGCTGTAGTATTATTTATTCTACTTTACAAGAGTATGATCTAAATGACTTTTTTTTTGCGGGGGAGGGGTGCTATGGGTTGAATCCAGAGGCATTCTTTCACTAAGATACATTAGTACCCTATTTTTATTTTATTTTTTAACTTTTGTTTTTTTTGACAAGGTCTCACCATGTAGTTCAGGCTGACCTTAAACTCACTACGTAGCTCAAGTTGGTCTCAAATCTGTGATTGTCCCATCTCTGCCTTACCAGTTACTTGGATGACAGGAGTATGCTGCTGTGCCCAGCTCTAATTTCATATTTAATAAAAACTGTTCAAAAAACTTTGGATAAGGAATTAGAAAAAAACACAACTGATTCCAATAAATAAATATGTGAAACTTTTTGTTTTTGTTAGTAAGATTAAACTAAATTATTTCTTTTTTTTTTGAGTCAGGGTCTCACTTTGTAGTGCAGGCTGGCCCTGAGCTCAGCCTCAAACTCACATCAGCAACCCTCCTGCCTCTGCCTCCCGAGTGCTGGGATTACAGGTGTGAGCCACCATGCCCGGCACTGTGGTATGTGGTACTGATTCCTACTAGGTGTGCGTCTCCACGCCCAGTATTGTTATGTGGTTACCAGGTATCAAGCCCAGGTCCTTGCGCTTACAAGAGAGGCACTGGAGCCACCGAGCTATATCCCAGGCCCTAAACTAAATTATTTCTAAGATGGCCTCAAAATTATTTAATTTCATCAGTTAGTTAAAGTGTTGATACCAAATTCTGTATTAGAATTTTTTAAACCTCCAAGCAAGAAAGTATTTTCAATTAATTCATTTAATCTTTTTTTTTTTTTTGAGATAGGGTCTCCCTTGGTAGTTCAGGCTGGCCCTGAGCTCACATGTAGTCCAAGTGAGCCTTAAACTCACAGCAATCCTCCTGCCTCTGCCTCCTGGATGCTGGGATTACAGGCATGAGCCACCCTGCCCAGCACTGTGATATGTGGTGCTGATTGCTGGTGGTGTGATTCACCATGACTGGCACTGTATGTGGTTACCTGATCAAACCCGGACCTTGTGCTTGCAAGGCAGGCGCACGAACCAGTGAGCTAAATTCCCAGCCCCTAGTTTATTTAATCTTTACAATAATTTTGTAAAGTAAATGCTATTTTCCTATCTTATGCATTAAAGAATCAAATATTGCCCCAAAGTGACTATAACCAAAGTATTCTAACAGGAAATTCAGTACTTTTTCCAGTTACTACAAAATAAAATGTATACTGGCGACTACATCATCTTCTTTCAGTTAACAAAGTACTAAGGTACCAAGAGAGAAAGTAAGTCACTAAGGTAAGCAGGGGCAGAAAAGAACTGGGAAAAAGTATCCTAAAACAATAAACGCAAGAAGAAAAGCGTTTCAGATATAAGAGTTTATTTTACAAAATGTTCAAAAAACTGATGATCTGAGAAAATAGATCAAATTAATCAAGATGAAAATTACTAGTATTTTATAAGAACACCAAATAAGTCACTGAAAAAAGCCAGAGAAACACATGCCTAGACAAAAACAAAGAAGCAGGATAATAAAGTTGTAGGTAGGTCAATATTTAAGTTTTTTTCAAAAGAAATGTTATTTTCACGCATAAAAATTTTTTTGTCATTGACTTCTCAAAATTACTTAATTTTATCTGTCTTCAGATTTTATCTATAAATATAGCATTAAATCTGTATCAAAATAAATACACAGATTACCAATAATCCAGCTCCCTAGTAGGATGTACAATCATATATATGTGTGTTTTATATATATATAAATTCCATGCCTGTAATTCCCACCTTCAGGTCCCCACTTGCTCCCTTTTATATATATATAAAACACATATATATGTTATATATATTATATATATATGTTTTATATGTATATATGTTATATATATATATATATATATATATCTCTCTCTCACTTTTTTTTTTTTTTAACCAGGATCTTGCTTTGTAGTTCAGACTGGTCCTGAGCTCACTCTGTAGCCCAGGCAAGCCTCAGACTCACAGCAATCCTCCTGCCTCTACCTCCCAAGTGCTGGGATTACAGGTGTGAGCAACCACACCTGGCATTATATCACATATTATATTACAAACCTCTTCGTTGATAATGGTGGCATTGCTCAGTGAGCGTAATGCTGATGTTATTTTTCTTCCAAGATCTGCTAGAACCATCTTGTAGATATTAAGATGTGCTTATGAGGAACTCTACAAAGAAATATTAATTGGAAACAATTAATCTCATTCAAATATCTTAATCAATGGCTTACCTTTTTCTAATACAAAGCAAAGAAACTATTGAGGTATTCACTATATGACAGGCACTGTACTATTATTCCACTACAATATTTCATTTTATTTTTCCAACCACCAAGTGAAAAGATATATTACTTTTCCTACTTTGAAGCTACTCATGATTCCCACTCTAAAAATAACTTCAAAAATCCTTTCTAGCTCTAACAAGTCATGGTTTTATACAATATACTAAGGCACCTATTACATGTAAGGATGCAAGAACTCCTGGATGGTTGGGTGAGGTGGCGCATGCCTGTAATCCCAGAGCTCAGGAGGATCAATGTGAACTTGAGATCGGCCCGGGTTATATAGTCGGTAGTGATGCCCTATCTTAAAAAAACAAAAAAGACTATAGATGGTAAAAGTAAAATATGATTTGCATTCTTTGTCTAAAATGCTTATTTCTTAGCTGGTAAGCCAAGGCACCCTAATGAACTGCAAAATAAATACTAAAAGAGCCCTCCTATCTGATTACAAATTGAGATAGCTGCTTTTTCCTCCCTTTAAACTGAAACACTGGCTCTTCCTGGGTTTCAAGCCTGACAGCCTTTGGACTGAACTATCTTACAGCTCCTCCTGTAGATCTAAGGACTTATCAGCTTCTCTGTCTGTGCTAATTTCTTATAATAAATGCCTATTTACTGTATTTTCTCTCTCTCCTCTCTACCCCCTAATCCCCTCCATCCAGATGGCTTACAAATTACTAATGAACTAACGTTCAAAGCTAGGAATAAATGTTTTTTGGTCAAATGCCAATGATTTCTATAAACAAAAGAAGAAAGTAATTTTAGGTCCAAGATAAATAGAACAGGTTTACTGGACTTTGGTCCTGACATATGAGTAGAATTTGGACAAATGGAGAAGAGAATAAAAGAAAGTTTGAGACTGTAAAAACAACTTAAGCAGAATGGACACATGGGGAAGCCTAGGATAGACTTCGACCTCACACTTACAGATTATTTAGGGACAGTAAACAAAATATCTGGTCAGGACAGATGGCTGAATAGTTAAAAAGAAAAGGTCATAAAGGGCTCTGAAAACTAAGTTTAAGAAATATCAACTATCTAATACAATAATATTGGTCAAAACTAAGTTAACTGTTCAAAACAACTATTCCACAATCCCTTCAAACTAGTCAGGTTTAATTAGTCAACCAAGATTATCCAGACTTGATCTTGTCTACACAGTATATAGGAGATTAAAAATAAGAGAAAATAGCTAACTCATTCACCAAAGGAGAGTAAAAAGTTTATGGGAGTCAAGAGAGGCAAAAGATGAAAAGGAATTTTGGGCATAACATTGGCATAGAGATGTACTAAGCCAATCTCTTATTTAAATATTAAACTTTAACTGAGGTAAAATTTAATAACATAGAAGTTAAAAATGATTACTAACACTTGATGAAATTGAAAAAAATTGCTTACCATAGTTTTTACAATTACATAGTTAACCTGAAAGAGCAACTGCTTCATGGAAAGGTCAGGATTATTTTTTATCTCATTTTCATTAAATAATTATGAAGCAGCTATTCTTCGTGGGGGAAATATTATTCACATTTCAGGTTATCTCTTTTACAATTGTGTCATCAGAAATAATAGAATTCCACCAGAAGTGACAGAATTCTATTCATGACAGCACAATTAATTTTTTTAGATAACATGTAATAAACAGATCTTTTATTTTCAAAGCTTACACTAGTTAATTCTTAAATACAAAAGTAACTCTATATTAAGTGGGTCTTTTAAATTAAAAAGAAAACTGTTCATTTCTCACACACTTTTCCTTATATAATAAGTACTCATTACCAGCACACTATAAAATAGTTTCCTATATAAAAACTTACATTTCAGGGTATGGTGGCACATGCGTATAATTCCACCACTTGAGAGGCTGAGGCAGGAGATCGCCTTGAGTTTGTGACCAGTAGAAGATCAATACGATTTACCTATAGTGTTTTCTTTACAATTTCCAAAGATGTATTTCTGAAAAGTCTGGTACAGTATCTAAATTTTAATTCTGCTTAGACTCTCAATGACTTCTCATCGCACACAGGTCGAGTCCTAGGAATGGATTGCAAGGCAACCCCAAATACAAATCCACACACACCTACACGCTCACTTTAAATTGTGCTGACTCCCTTCTGGTGCTGCGTTTTGCACCTCAATAACAGCTGGCAAGCTCTCCCCTGACTGACACCACACAACCACTTCCCGTTATCTTCTTCAGATTACCATCCAGGTGCCACTCTCAATAAAATCTTCTGTAATCACTCATTTAAAACTGCAATCCCTCCTCCTGTTTTTCCTCACTGTTCTATTTGTAGTCTATGATCCTAACTGATATGTAGGCTACAAGAGGCAAGAATTTTTGTCTCTTTTGCTTTCCTATGAGCTCAGTGGTTTACCTACCTTCAGTCTTGTACTGAAAGTCTCTACTAATAATGAACTTTATGAATGAATAAATGAATGAATGAAATACTTTAAACCTTTGGAAAAAAGCAAGACTAGGGAACTAAAGTCATCAAAGGCATTACAAATGCCTCTTAAAAACCATTAAAATAAACTAATATACTATGACAAATCAAAATATATTCAAAAGATATTCAGGGACCTAAGTAATTGATTTTGTACATTTAATATTTGTCATTACAACTTTTTTTTTTTTTTTGCAGTATTCGTGATTGAATAACTTTCACATTCAGCTACACATCCAGCCCATTTTGTTTTTCTGAAACAGGATGCCACTAAGTTGCTAGAATGCCCAGCATGGGCTTGAATTTGCATGATCTTATCTCAGCCTCCAAGAATGCTGGGATTAGAAGTGTTTATAACTTTTCGGAAATTCCCTCTGTACTCTTTAACAAGATACGATTTTTCCCCAAAACTAGGTCTTATATTTATTTTTCTCCAGAAAACACAATAGGGCTTATTTTTAAGGGATATCTTATTTTTTCAACAATAGCAATCTGTATTTCTTTATGTACAATCTACATTTATTCATTTCTTCATATACAAAAATCCACATTTATTCAATAAATGATGTCATTTTCTTCTGGATCATCATAATTCTCCAAATCCCAAATTCTGGAGTGAATTTCTTCTATTTTCTTTAGAATCACTGCCCCTAATCTTTCACGTCCAGAAAAAGACCTTTCTTTAAAAGAGTACTTCTTGGGCCAGGGATTTAGCTCAGTGGTTTCCATGTCTGCCTGGCAAGTGCAAGGTCCTAAATCTGATCTCCAGTACCACATACCACAATACCAGGTGTGGTGGCTCACACCTGTAATTCCAGCATTCAGGAGGCAGAGGCAGGAGGATTGTCTCCAGCTCAGGGTTAGCCTGGGCTACTTAGTGCGTTCAGGACCAGCCTAAACTATAAAGTGAGACCCTGTCTCAAAAATAAATAAATAAATAGGGCCAGGGATTGAGCTCAGTGGTTTCAGCGGCGCAAGGACCCGGGTTCGATTCCCGGTAACCGCATACAATACTGGTCGTGGAGACTCACGCCCAGCAGCAATCATTACTACATACCACAGTGCTGGGTGTGGTGGCTCACGCCTGTAATTCCAGCACTCAGGAGGCAGAGGCAGGAGGATTGCTGTGATGTGAGTTTGAGGCTTAGCTCAGGGCCAGCCTGAACTATAAAGTGAGACCCTATCTCAAAAAAAAAAAAAAAAAAAAAAAAACTAAAATAAATAAATAAATACATAAATTTTTTAAAAAATAAAAGACCCCTTCTTGTTATACCATCTGCTCATAGTGCAATGACAACACAGCTGTCAGTGATTTTATCCCAGGAATTCTCCACTAGGTCACCTGTTGCAAGCTAAGCTTTCAATGCAGTTTCCATGAAATGAGGTGTTAACTGAAGACTTAAAGAGACAGGAGTGGCAACAAAACTGATGACAGTTAAGAATGATGGTCCACAGTGCCATGGTGTAGTGGCTCACAACTGGAATCCCAGCACTCGGGAGACAAGGCAGGAGAATGGCTCTGAGTTCAAGGCTTTCCTGGGCTACACAGTGAACTCAGGGCCAACCTGAACTACTAAAGCGAGACTCTGTCTCAAAAAAAGAAAAAATAAAGAATGATGGTCCACACAAAAGTGACAAAAATTGCAGGGACCAAAATTCAAAAAACATTTATTTCACTTGAGTACATTAAGTATGTCCATTACAACACATGACATACTGAATTATGAAGAGTCCCATTAGACACAACCACATGTGTTTGTTACCAGGTGTAGATGTTATTCATGCACTGTGTCTGTGTTCTGATTGTTCATTCCACAGTAAGTCTCGAGTTCACTGTTTGCACATGGACAAGAGGTAACCTTCTGTCCAAAGGTGCCTGCTTGGGCATTTACAAATACTTATTATAAATTATATTATCATTTTAGTATTAATATCAATAATATTTTATTTAATTATATATTAAATTTATTCACTTATGATTCATTATATGTGTCATATGTTGTAAAAGATATACCAAAAGCCTCAATCTGACTGATGATCTTCAGTAGGCCTTAGTTTGGTTGTGAATCTCACAATATGAACATCCTGAAAAATCTAGGACTTAATTTTCTGATAAGGTCTTATTTTATCTTATTTTTTCACCAATAGCAATCTGTATTTCTTTATGTACAATCTACAAAAATACACTATTTAAAAATTAACTTTACATTGTTTTAAAAGGCACATGAAAATGCAAATTTTTGTGTTAACAGGTAACTTTAAATCTCAAACTGCAGTAACTTATATTTCAAGCACACTCAATGTTTCCTTGGCTAACTAAAAAGACTTATAGTTATAAATCTGTGTTTGCCAGAAGTTCGCAGGAGCATCATACCTACTTGGATGGGGCTTTTAAAATGGAAAAGTGACTACCATATAATACACTTTATAGTTTACATCTATTATTTCATTCTACTTCTTAACAACACTTTTATGATGCAAACAGAATAGAGAACAGAATAGCCATCCCCTACCAAAAAAACAAAAAGACTCCTTACATCCCTTTGATTGCACGGCCTTAGGTTCTAGAACAGTGACAGTGAACCTTTCAGAGCTTTCAATGATTAAAATCAGCCTACTGCAGCCCGCAGGTATAGGTTTGCCACCACTGCCCCGAGCATGAGTGATTTGTTAAACAGTAAAGATGAGGGCTGGAGATTTATTTAGCTCAGTGGCACTGCACCTGCTCCACAAATACAAGGTTCTAAGTTTGATTTCTGTAACCAAAAAAAGAAAGGGAAAAAAAATAGCCAGGATGAATATACCTCCTAGCAAATTTCAGGGAGAGTTTTTGCCATTAATAGTATAATACAGAAAATCATATCTGAAAGGACAGATATGTATATATTCCTCTTCAAGAAGCGTATTTGTCATGTCCAGAAGAGCCAGTAAGTACCACTGCAACCAGTATGAGGACTGCTCTTGGCCCAAGAAACAGGTTCTTCTAACAGAAAGCAGAGTGGGAGCTGGACAGTGACTGATGGAAATAGTTTCAAGTTTGGGGACCCACAAGTAAGACAAGCACAGGGCTGGGTCGTACTAGCCACAGCATGAGTCCTAGACAGAGCAGAGACTTTTTGGAATCTGACAGACTTGGTTTCAAATCTCTGCTCTGTTCAACACTGTCCATGATACTTTGGGCAAGTTCCTTTATCTCTCTGAGCCTCACTTTCCTCACCTGCAGAGAGAAGCTAATACTACTACCAAGAGAGTTACCCTTACGGGCTATTTCGAGGAATAAATGAGACAATGTACATAAAACTGTCTGCAAGTACTAACATATTAACTTCCTTTTTTTGAATGATATCAATTAGCTCTCCCCATATCAGGTGAATTTCTGAATTTCATACTAAAGTGCAGGTCCCACTCATTATCCAGTAACCACCCTTGGAGTCTTAGTATTTAGTGCCAGTTCTAAGTACCTAGTTGTCATCCCATACGAGATACAGTGTCTATCATGCTACCTTTCTCTACATAAACCATTACATGCATTCCTGCCCAAACCCTGCTTGGTCAGAGATTTGTAAACTCTTAACTATCAGAGATTTCAAATGCTAATCACAATGAAATCCCCCACCAGAAAGTTCTAAACCGTCCCTTGTGCCTTCTTTTTTTTTTGTAGTGATGGTACCAATCAGCCCTTTGAACTTTTTGTTTTGAGACAGTGTCTCACTAATTTGGGATTAGAGGTATGTGTACTACACCCACTCAATGACTTTCTGAATTAATATTAGGCTCATGAACAACCATACTAATTTTAGTAAACATTTTTAGAAAAATCGTTTCTACATAATGTACTTTCATAAACTAGTGAAAAACAGCCAACTACAAAAGAAATGTACTTTTAAAAATCCTGTATAATCTAGGGACACAGAAAAGTAAATTTACTGAACACATCTCTAGTTGTTTTATCCGATAAATTATTATATTTTACTTTTATACAATGACTTTCAAATTTAGGAATTGTCTTTCATGATGAATTTATTTAGTTCTCCAAGGAAATAATTAATCTTTCCACTTTGCAATTACAAGAAGATACACATTTGGGTTAGGTACATGTTTATTGTAAAAATTAAGATATTGTAGTAATACTCAAGGTAGAAAATATAGTCGCCTTAATCCTACTCACTCCCACTCCTGATAACCACCATAATAATTTAAAATATACCCCTACATATTTTAGTTTCTAGTTATTTAATTTAGTCAAGTTTTCACAAGAAGTATGGCTTCAGGGGGGAGTGGAAAGGGAAGCAGTAAAGGGAGAAAATTTTTTTGAAAATATGTTCATTAATGCTAAAGTGTTTAAATGCAAAACGATGACTATAAAACATATACAGTCTAAAAACATCAAAAAAACCTACTAATCAGGGTATTATAAATCAAAACTAAATGAAATATCACTTTAGATCTATCAGGATAGCTAAAGCACAAAGACAAAAAGTCCTGGCAAGGATATGAAAAAATCAGAACCTTTTCTCACTGCTGGAGAGAACAAAGTGATAAAGCCTTTTAGAACACAGTTGGCAATTCCTAAAAATGTTAATGCTGCTGTAAGACCCAGCAATTCCTCTCCAAGTAGGTCCAGGAGAAAAGACCACACACCCTCACAAAGCAGAAAGATTACTTGAGCCCAGAGTTGAAGGTCAGCCAGAGCAACACAAGACCTTGTCTAAAATATATATTTATATAATAAAAATAGCTTTAGAGGTAGTAAATATGTCTGAGTGAGGAACTCAGGAATCAGGAGACTACAAACACTAGCTATACTCCAAAAGTCTACTAGAAAGAGGTATGTGCTTAAACTAGAGAAAAAGACAAATGGCAAGAGGAGGCTAGAATCAAAAAGCAGAATGTACATGACCTAAGTACAAACGGTCAAGGAGTAATGGCAAAAATAACTCCAGTATCTTCAGCTTAAAAAACCAACTGGCTAATTATGTCATTAACCAATGAACAGAGGCAGAAGGAGAAGCTGATTCGAAAGAGAAAATAGGGAAAAGTTTAGGATCCTTAAGGGTTATTTGTTATGCTCTACTGCTTAAATTGGATGTGTTCACTGTACACTTTAAAAAAATTTTTTTAGATATGGATTCACACTCAGTTGCCCAGAGAGGTTTCAAACTCCTGGGCTCAATCAATCTTCCTACCTAGGCCTCCTTAGTACTACAGACCTATGGCACCCCCCAATCCCCCCTTATCCTTTTCAAAAATGAACACACATATAACAAGTTAAAAGTCAACACACTGAGAATCGCTACTTTTGTATACCCTTTTCTTTTTTCAGTATGGGGCACTGAGCTCAGGACCTTGTGCTTGCACAGCAGGAGCATGCCACACAGCTAAATCCGAGGCCCTACACTTTTGTATGTAGGATGTTATAGTGAAAACAGGAAGAAAAAGGTAGTTCATTTTGTTTTGTGCCTATTCAGTTTGTGGAAAGTGCAGAATTACCACTGTGAACAAAAAGACCAAAGAAAATGGTTTGAAAATGGTTAGCATGAAAGGATAGCACAATGGAAGTCAGAGAAATAGGTAAGAACTTTGGAAGTGTGTCTGCGGAAGATCATCGTTTGCAGCAATGACTAAGGCCCATCTAAAAGGAGTCAACTAAGATTAATCGAAGAAGATTTCACTAACTCTCTTTTCTTCCCTCAAAGAAAATCAATTCTAAAAAGAAAGAAAAGCTACCACTTATGGGTTATCTTACAATATGCTGGTACTATTTTTCAAAGACCACTTCTGTAATTCCACCTATCTTAGATGTACTGTTAGTACTACTGTTCAGAAGAAGGACCATTAAGTTATAAAATACTCTTTATACCCCCAAAATTAAGGGAAATCTCTTACTCTATTTTGTCGTACACTGCTATGTTTGGGCACTGTGTCAAACGTTACCTAATCTCCCTTCATCCTCATAATGAGCCTCGTAGGTAGACGGAGAAACAGGCTATTATTTATCTGTCCCTCTGTCCTGCACTGTTAGTTTCTCATGGCTGGATTTCCATCCTTCACTTCTGTATCCTTATAGTTAACAAAAGATAAATATTTTGTTGAATTAAGCTTACTAAAGAACCACGTAAGGTCAGCATCAAGAAAGCAAACAGAAAAGTTTTAAGAAATAGATAGACAAGAACGTCAAACGGTATACACAGAAAGCCACCAGTATATCTTAATATTGACAGTGAACTGATATTCTTTATCCATTATCTAACGCCCACTGTACGCAGGGCAAAGTGTTAACCACTATGAAGAATAGGAAAATAAGATCTGGTACACATCAAAAGGTTTTCAGGGAAGTACCTGCACCTAAACTCTTGCTCAGGAAAGCAAACAACATGGGCAAGCCTACCAATGCCTACATCTTATTTGGTTCATGTCAATGTGAAGACAGCTTAAAGGGTTATAGCGCATCTTTCAGAAAAACTTCTGATGGAGGACACTAGATAAAGGCCAGAGCACATCAGATTCGACGATGACAGTCGCAGATGGAGAGACAGCATTTCTCAGGAGTGGCCCCCCTCCGTCACCCGGGTTGGGACTGCCCCTCCATAGTCTGGTTTAGGGGGAAAGCACACTTACCGAAAAAGGCACTGCGAAGGCCGTGGCCCTAAAGGGCCGGGGAGTCCTGTGGCGAGGCCCCACGCCTTGGGAGGAAAACCAGGAAAGCTTGGAGCAGACAAGAGGGAACGACCTCACAATGTAACTTCTCGGACAGTAAAAATTAGGGTCCCAGCACCCAGGGCTGCGACGCTAACTCCCACCAGCTGGAGGACCAACGACTGCCAGAGAACCTTCCGCCCAATGAGGAGACGTCATCACTCGGTGTGGCCCAGCCTCTCCCGGGAAACATGCACTTCCGCTTCCGGGGCACAGTGCTGCGTTCCTCCGACAACCTCAAAGCGTTTGGAAAAGTGATTCTTTCCTAACGGCTTCAGCTTCAGTTACTACGGTAGCACACTTAGTAGTAAAATAGACCCTCCTGAAACGCAGTCTTGGGAAGAAATCCGGCATACAGGAGCCACCTTAAAAAAATAATTTAGATGGAGGGATGCGCACGTGGGAACTCCAGGCGGGGCGGAGCTTGGGGCCCAGAGAGGCGGGTTCACCGCTGAGCTGAATCCTCTAACCCGGGTCTCTACCTGCGCCTGCGCAATACGAACCTTCTTGCTGCCGCGGGTCTGTGCAACATGGAATTTCGCTCCGCAAGGCGAGCAATACTTGAATTGCTAGACACTGTGGCTCCCGCAGATCGCCCCGCGCTGCTGCAATGGATGCGAACTACGCGTAAGCAATTAGGGCCAAAGGGAAACGGTTGGGGCCAGGAAATGGTCAGTCTCTGACGTTCGGACCTAGGCGGGTTAAAGCCAAAAGCCTTCCAATGGAGTCGCTGTGCCCATCTCTTCTTTGCTGTGGGGTAGGGTTGTCCCCTGGGCCACTCACGTGGGATTGGAAGATTGTGATTTGCTTGCAGACAATGGACAGGTTTCTGGAGCCTCGTTGTGTCTTTCCGAGAGAACGAAAGGGTGAAATTTAGTCCCCTTCCCTATGGCTCCCACAGAGGGATGCTACCAGAAAAAGCACTTAAAGAGTGATTTTTCGTTCTAAAACTACAAACTTTGACTCTTTAGGTAAAATCATCTATAGCTAGTGCATTTGTTACCTTGATTAAAGTAGTTTGCAGGGGTCTGGTGGGACATGCCTGGCATCCCAAGCACCTTGGGAGGCTGAAGTAGGAGCCCAGCCTAGACAACTTAATGATATGTCTCAAAATTTTAAAACGGACAAAAGGATTGCAACTCAGTGAAGAGACCCTGTGTTCAATCTCCAGCACCACCACAAAAAAGAAAAAAAAAAAAGATGCAATTTAATAGTTCTAGGGGGTTAAGGAAGAAAAAGGACTTTAATCTTGAAACTGTTAACATAGGGCCAGGGATTTAGCCCAGTGGCCCCAGCACTTACCTTGCAAGCGCACGGGCCCAGGTTCAGTTCCCAGTAACCTCATACCACAGTGCCGGGTGTGATGACATGCTCACCAGCAGTCACTACCACACACCACAATGCCTGGTATGTTAGTTCACACTTGTAATCCCAGCACTCAGGAGGCAGAAACAGGAGGATTACTGTGAGTTCCAGGGTTGTCTGGGCCACATAGTGAGCTCAGGGCCAGCCTGAACTACAAAGCAAGACCCTGTCTCAAACAAAAAAAACGGTTAACATAATTAACAATGGCAATAATAAACACAAGTTAGAATTGAGGAAATGTAATTATATCCAGTTATTGAAGAATGAGAGCTTTCTCCTGACAAGGTGATGAACAGTGAAAGCAAAAAAAAAATAAGCCCCTTTTTTCAATAACTTACCAATAAAATGCCAAACTAAAGTTTACTTACATATCTGTTAGCAAAGTTTATTGTATGTACAGTGAATATCACAAATCAAAGATGTAGCTTCATACTTATATATTTCACATGCACAATTATTTCAAGATAGGATATTTCTAAAATGCTGTCTTATATCACTTTACTTAAATCTGTCATGAAAGCTCAGGCCTTTCTCTTCCCCCCTTCTCAGGCTACCAACAGTGTGCATTTGGTATTGATACAGGGCATTTACTATATGAACTTCCACATAATAGAAGGGAAAGACTACTGTGCCTCACCTGCTAGATGCCTGAAACACTGAGTTCATGTTTTCTAAAATCTTTGAATAAATTCTAGAAACAACGGAGCTTAAGAGTAAGAATTTATTGAAATATAGCTTCTGTCTAAGAGAAAAACCCAGAAAGTGGGAATGCTTCCCACCATGTGTTTTGTTTGTTTGCGCCAAGGTCTTGCCTTATGGTTCAGATTGACATTCAACTATACATGTAGCCCTGGCTGGCCTCCAATTCACATCAGTCCTCCTGCTTGAGCCTCCCAAGTGTTGGGATTGCAGGTATGCACTGGCACGTCCAGTTTAGCTCCCTTCTAGTCTTGGTTTGCACAGCATTTTCATTGTGAATTGGTGTTGGATTTTTGTCAGATGCCTTCTGCATCGATAAGATTGTATGATTTTTCCTGTAGCTTGTTGATTAGTGGTTTGCATTGTGTGTTTGGGGGGAGGGTTGTTTTTAGTGAATTACTTTTATTTTCAATTACTGTATTTGAACCAGCCTTGCATTTCTGGAACAAATCATATTTGGTTATATGTTTGATAGAGGGCTAAATTCAATTTCCCAGAATCTGGTTGTGGATTTTTACACTTAAGTTCAAAACAGATATTGTCTGTGTTGGTTTTGTTTTGATTTTGTATTTTGGTTTTGATACCAGAATAATATTGGCCTTATAAAATGAGTTTAGCAGTATTTTATTTTTGGAAAAGATTGTAAATTTGGCATTGATTCTTTCTTAAATATTTAATGAAATTCCCCTGTGAAATCATCTTGCCTAGATTTCTTTTGAGAACTTTTTAGTTACAAACTCATTTTCTTTATTTGCTGTAGGACTATTAAGATTATCTATTTCCGGGGGCCAGGGATATAGCTCAGTGGTTCCGGGGCCTGTCTAGTAAGCACATGGACCCGGGTTCAATCCTAGGTTAACCACATAACAATACTGGGCATGGAGACTCACGCCCAGCAGCAACCAGTACCACAGCACAGTGCCGGGCGTGGTGGCTCACGCCTGTAATCCCAGCACTCGGGAGGCAGAGGCAGGAGGATTGCTGTGATGTGAGTTGGAGGCTGAGCTCAGAGCCAGCCTGAACTACAAGGCGAGACCCTGTCTCAAAAAACCTAAAAAAAAAAAAAAAAAGATTATCTATTTCCGGCCAGGGATTTAGTTCAGAAAAGATTATCTATTTCATTTTGCTAAAGTTTGATTAATTATTTCTGAGGAATTAGTTCATTCCTCTGTTGAATATATGAATTTAAGTTATTTATAATCCCTTTTCATTTTAATAGCTGCAAGATCTCTACTGATAATGCTATTTTATTACTAATATATTTTAGTTACTTTTCTTGTTGTTGAGACGGAACACTCAACGCCCAAAGTTAAAGGAGGAAAGGCTTATGATACCTCACGGTTTGTAGAGGTGTCAGTTCATGGTTGGCTGGCTCGGAGGCTGGGTGGATGGCAGAGGGCCATCACAGAGGGGAGCAGTTCATGGCTCATGGCAGACAGAGGGCAGCAAGCAGCAAACCATGAAGGGACAACAGCACATCTCTTTCTGTCCCCTAGAATCTGTCCGGGCTACATGCTGTTAGGGCAGGTGGCACTCACACCCAGGGTGGCCGTTCGCACTGTCCATCCTCAGAACTATACCAAACCAATCTTGACATCCTCACCACTTTCTGAAGCAGTTATAGAGGTCCTCTTTTATGAGTGTCTTTACAAAATACTGTGAATGGTGCTGCCATGTGCCATCTAACAAATTCATAAAAACGTCTAACAGGCGAATAGAAACGTCACAGTGTGTTCGCATCCCGCTTACTCCTTTGAGCTGCCTCTCCCCTGAAGTCAGAATGACCAGGAAAGGTAAACATGTTGAATGGATTCAGGACTTAAGGCAGCCTCCACAGCACAATTAAAGCCACTCAAAAACTTTCAGAGAAGCTTCAGAAAGTGGAAAGAAAGATGGGCTCAGTGTGTTCAAAACAAAGGGAAATATTTTCAGGGAGATTAATTGCAATGTATCTTTTACCATAATGAATTTTTTTTAACTTTCATCATATTTTTAGTTCATACCTTATATATTTTATTATTTGTCCAAATTTAAAAGAAAAACTAAGGTGATTAGACACTGAATAGAGAGGGCCTTAAAAGTCTAAAGTGAAGGTTGATATATTACAAAATTATAGAGAGGGAATAGGATAGGAAAGTGAAGTCTAGTGAAATTGGTTTAAAGTAGATATATGGAGTATTGTATAATGGGGAGAAGTTGATATCTGGGAGCCGTTAGGAGTTAGTATTCTAAGTTAGAGGTGGGTAAAGTGAGAACGGAGAGAAAATAGGATTCAAAGAATAAGTAACTTAATAAGAAAGACATAATATCTGCCTGACTATATAGAGAATGGTTTTGATTTATGCCTTGTCAGCCTCACTGGTGTTTCTTACCTACATATTTAATTAAATATAAGTGGAAATTTTAAATAATTAATCTTGTCCTTTAAAGAAACTCTTCTTTCTCCTGTCCTACCCACCTCTAGACAGCTGATTAACACCTCCCTTCAATCTCTTTCCAAGCAACATACCCTTACCGCACCTTCTAGAATAGCCATTATATGTGTTAAAAGATGTTCATCCTCGCTACTAAAGTAAATACAAATAAAAACAACTAAGTATGTTTTTATTATATTTAATGTTATAACAGTTTGATGAGATATGTATTCTTATTCATATCTTGTAAAGTAAATTGGTATGGTCTCTTAGACAAGAAATTTGAGAATATTTAACAAAAGCCTTTAAAATGTTTAAGTGCTTCTACCTCAACGAACATACAATAGGGTTATAATCTGAGGTATAAGGAGTAGGTAAATGCCAAAATGGTAGCTGCCATGTTCCTAATACTTCACAATTAGAACTATAACTGTCCAGGGGTAAGAGTGAATGGGTTGAATAGATAATAACTTAGATGTTCCATTTGATCTCACACTAGCACACTGTAAGAGGACAGAGGTGAGTATAAAATACTACCTAGTGGGGTGTAAAGCAGGACTGTGCTTCCAGTCCTGGACTCGGTCCACAGGTGGAATGAGTGCTTGTCCACCTCTGCTCTGAGCAGGGTTGCAGGATTTCACAAGCATCTCCAATGAGAGTACAGTGAAGTAGCAACATCTTACACAATGTACAGCTGAAAGTACATACCCCTTCAGCTCCACCACTACACTTTCATGCACCAAAACTTGACAGCATGCTGGAGAATATTTTTTAAAAGCTTCAAATAAAGTCTAGGAAGTACACTTTACCAACTTTTCACTTCATAGAGGTGGAATGTTTAGCGGCCTGTGTGAAGCCACTAAAGGTTCAAATAAGTGGCAGAAATTATTGATGAGTTGAAAGCTGGAAAATTTAAAAACCAAGAGCCAGGCATGGTAGTATATGTCTGTAATCCCAGCACGCAGGAGTCTGAGGCAGCAAGACTGTTGTAAGTTTGAAGGTAGAAAAGAAAAAAAGGAAGGAAGAAAAGAAAAGAAAAAAAAATTCCAAAACCAGGCCAAGGAGTAGACATTCTGATTGTGTGACAGCTGGAGATCTTAGCTCTTTGACTGAACCACATGTAAGGACTTGGCTTTCACATGCAAGCAGCCTTTGTTTTATGTTCTGCTGTAAATATGAACCTATCTGAAAAAAGAAAAATCTTTGTTTATTTTTGAGTTTGGTTAAATGAGAGTTTATCATCCATGCAGAAGAGTGGCAGTTCTCATTTTTGTGTTATATCCTTGGTGTTAAGGTGAAATAAATGCAGTCTTGAGCCTGGGCCGGAGCTAGCAAGCCCCTGCACCATACACACACACACACACACACACACACACACACACACACACACGAAGTCTTCAGTTAGCCACAAATAAATGATGACCTATTAAGTAATATGTACTTTCATAGCATCTTTCATCTTGACTGGTGATTCTCATCTAAACTAGAAGATTGATTAAATACATGTAACCAGAGAGTTGGCAGGAAATCATAGTGATGGTTCAGAATTTGCAGGCATCTCACATTTCTCCAGCTCCCTGGATTTTTACACATGATTTTTTAAGATATTTGGACTGCAAATCCTTTAAACTCTTTATCAGTAGCCCAGTTGCAATAGCAATCAGAGCCCTAGGGTGCTACAGAGTGCTAGAAGAAAATAAGTTAAGGTGATCATGGGCCAGAGCTCTAGATTGCTAAACTGTGCTCAGGTACAGAGCCACTTTTAAAGGGCTGTTGAGCAAGAAGATAGCAAGCAGAGGGCAAAGGATGTGGCTACCACACATAGGAAATACACACAGGGCTTAGCTCAGGTGCTAAGACCAGGGCAGCGACAGAACTGTTACCAGCTGCCTCTTCGCACCTGAGGGAAGCTGTATGGTATCGTAATTTAGTTCAGATCCTAACTCTACCCATTTCTACCCAGTATGATCTTAAATTTTTTGGTGTTAAAAAATTGGTAATAGTACCGGCTATAGGATTCTTAGAAGTTAATATTTAAAAAGCACTGCACCAAGTCTAGTATGCCTTCAGTGCTCATTCGGTAAAAGTCCAACATTCAAGATAATGATATCTGGCACTGAAATTGAAAAAACAGCTAATGTTACAGAGGGGAAAATTCTTTCTTCATCTGCAGAAAAAAAATGTTATCTGTCCTTGAATGAGTTAAAAACTGAACAGCTGTAAGTCAGAAATCTGATATGTATCCTGCCATTTGGTGAGAGGTCAGACCAAGTCCCCTTCTACACTAATACTCTTGGACTTTCTAAGACAAACTCTCGGAGAACTTTGTTTTATTAAACATGGTGGTTATGTTGCAGAATTAAACCCAAAGAAGCTAAGCCATGAAATATTTCAGTTTAACGTGATGAAATTTTTATTAACTTCTTTCACTATTGACAAGAACTACCAGTGTGATAATAGAATTAAAATTGACTCTAATATAGTGTTCTATCTATGGAGAAAAACTAAGCAGATGTTAGGTACTAGTGCACTGGAAAATTTTTATCCTATTTTAGAAATAGAATTTTAAAAAATGAGTCTGGGGGAAATGCATCAAAGATACTATTTAAGTCCCACACAAAATAATTTGGAATACATCTTAACCTTTTTTTCTCTATATAATTATGTTCTGGCTCCTAGAAATCATTTGAAGCAGATGCCTAGAATATTGTGCTACATATTTGAGGGAAGGAAAGAACTAAAAGCCCTTCCCTCACAAGTTCAGAGAGCAAAATAATACATTTTGGTGTTAATTAATATTGCTTAAGAAGAAGATATACAGAGAAAGAATGTTTGTATGTAGCGACACAAAGTGGTGCATCAGAAGCTTCACACAGTCAGCAAGCTATGCTTATGTCCTTATGCGGCCTTCGGTCTGTTTTTTGTAACTTTGGACAATTCATTTAACCTTAAAAGACTTGGTTTCCTAGTCTCACTTTGTCTTCCTCAAATAAATGTTCTAATAGTTAAATGAGTTAGTTTATATATGAAAGAACTTTGTAGGCTATAAAACATCCAATTTTTAATTTGTTGTGACATGAAAATATCATCCTGAACAAATAAGTATTTATGTTTAAGAAGAAAGGAAAAAGAAGATCATAGCATGTTATTGTACAGTGGAGTGGTGATATAGATGATAATATAGTTGTATATATTTCATATTGCTAGAGGGAAGAGTTATGAATATTTTTACCATGAAAATTATAGATTAATAATTATAAATATGTGAGAAGATAGATATGTCCCTCTCACACACCCAGACCCAGGACCTTGTGCCTGCCCAAGGCTTCCACCAAGCCATACCCTCATCTCCTACAGCTGTTTTTAACACAAGAACAATCTCACAAAGGTCCTTTCACACTAGCAAGTATGTAATATAAGATAGCATTTTAAAGGCTGGGTATAGGCACATATCCCTGGAATCCTAGCACTCAAGACTCTGAGGCAGGAGTTGGAGGCCAGCCTGAACTGCAGAAGTAGACCCTATCCAAATAAACAGATAGTTTAAGAGAAAGATGAAATATTTTGTTTTCTACCCCACTGTTTCATGAGTTGGTCTTTCTAGTCTATATTTGGCATCCTAGAGAATAGCTGACTTCAGGAGTATTTTCTTTCCAGGTAGATATATTTTAAATTATATATCCACTGCTTGGAAATTAACACACAGAAAAGTTAAGGCAAGATAACCATGAACACCATCTTTCACTCTCCTCTAGAATCATCCAGTGTTTCTCTTGCAGTGCCATCTATGCTGTTGCCCACATACTGCTCTTTTACCAGACCATCCAAAGACAGGTCACAGACTCCAAAACACTGTTCAGATTATCACTTTGTCTTCTGCTGTCTTGCAGCAGGACAGTATGCTTGTTATAAAGTTTAAGGTTTAGTTGGTATCAGATGTTAGGATGTTAGTATCTTTTATTTGAAGTCTTGAGAATATTTTATTGGCATCAGGGATATTAAGATTATCTTCTTTGTAATCTTGGTAATGCCTCCTAAGTTTAATTACTTGTTAGTAAATTTGAGACCCTAAAAACTAATAAAAGTGCTATTCATGAAAAATATGGTAGTTAAAATACTGTCTATGTATTTTTTGTTGTTGTTGTTGTTTTTTGAGACAGGGTCTTGCTTTGTGGTTCAGGCTGGCCCTGAGCTCAGCCTCAAACTCACATCACAGCAATCCTCCTGCCTCTGCCTCCCGAGTGCTGGGATTACAGGCGTGAGCCACCACGCCTGGCACTGTGGTATGTGGTACTGGTTGCTGCTGGGGTGAGTCTCCACGCCCAGTATTGTTATGTGGTTACTGGGGATCCAACCCGGGTCCTTGTGCTTGCAAGACAGGAACCAGAACCACTGAGCTATATCCCCGGCCCCTGTCTATGTAGTTTTAAATGTCTTTGGTTTTCATTGGAATGGCAGTTTGGGGAAAGGAAACATTCATGTTTAATGGGACTTGTGTTAGAATTTGAATCTGTCAGTGTTTAGAAGTTTTATTACAAACTGATGCTGTCTGATTGGAATATATCCAATGTAATCATTTAATCTATGTATGACTGCAACTCTAAGAACTGTTTCTTTCCCCCCCCCAGGAGATTTTGATGAATTCACTCAAGATAATAATGACATTATGTTGAAAAACATAGCAGATGACCTTCGTAATTGCTTACCTCTAGAAACCATGCTCGCCTCAGAACCTGTAGCTCTTCAAAAAGTAAATACATTAAATCAAATTAATTTACTCGTAGTGCTACTTAAGTATTCTATTATTTCCTAACCCCAAAGCCTCTTGGTCTAATTAGTACTACTCTTAACTTTAAATAGATTTTTTTAGTGCTTTAAGCATGTCCCTAATTCTTTTGAAGCCCCGATTCCCTGCCTTCTCAGTGCTATTTATTCAACTATTTTTTGAGGACATTTCGTTTATGTGCCACTCAAAAATTTAAAAAAAAAAAAATATATATATATATATTTTATATATATATATATAAATATAAATATATAAAATATATATATAAAACAAGGGCCAACAGTTTGGCCTTTGTGACTAAACAAGGGCCAACAGTTTGGCCTTGCAGTGTTGTGTCTGGGTTTTCTCTTTCTGTTCCATTCCCTCACTCTTGTCATAGGTAAAGTAAACATTTTTGTTTCTTTCTCTTACTTTTACATTCACATTTTGTGTTTATTCTTCTATTTCCTTTTCTAGAATGTAGTTTTGGTTTTTCTTCTCCCAACAATACTCTTATTTAAGCTCCTTCTACTTAACCCACACAGAGACCATGTATTATGAATGTTGTTTTGTTTTTTCTCTTTTTTTGGTGGGGGAACAGGTTCTCTCTTTGTAGTTCAGGCTGATCCTGAATTCAGCCTTGAACTCAGCAATCTTCCTGACTCTGCCTCCCCAGTGCTGGGATTACAGGTCTGAGCCACCACACCACACCACAGCCACTGTGGTATGTGATACTAATTGCTGGTGGGTATGAGTCCCCATGCCCAGCATTATATGTGGTTACCAGGGATTGAACCCAGGCGGAACCACTGAGCTAAATCCCCAGCCCTCTTTTTTTATTAGTATTATTATTAGTAATATGAATATGAACTAGCATGAATAATAATATTATTATTATTAGTTTTAATCTTTCCCCTCTTAGTGTAATTTATTTGGAGAAATCTCTTTAAGTATCAGTCTGTGTCTATCAAATATACCATTTAAAGTGGACAAGAATAATATCTAAAATTTCTTTCATCCAAAAATTATATATATTTCTCATAACCATATTTCACATCATTCTGCATCAAATAAAAAGTTATTAGTATCTAATAAGTGAAAGAAAACCAGTTACTGACCTGAATAAGAAAAACTTGTCTTCTGTAATGTGTTGCTCTTAGAATTCTAGCATATGAACCACTGATGTTTTACCTAATTTAGCAGTAAAAAGAGTTCTTTGTACTTTATTTCTTCAGATGTTTTCCTTTCTCCTCCAGATACAGCAGCAGCCAGAACCCACAGTTCACATTGATGCATTCCTTTATGATGAAGACTTTATTGATTCATTATGTGAGGAAGGAAGAATGAGCAGAAACTACTGTACAGTGTGTGGCTCACACCAGACAGCACCGTTAGGTAAGCACTCAAGTGACTAATGACTTTCTTTGTGCTTCTTTCTTATGTGTCATGAATATTCAAATTTTTGACCAAACCAGTACAGTTTTTTGTTTTGTTTCGTTTTGTTTAAACAAAAACCCATCCTGTAGTGTGGTCATCACCACATATTGGAGCTAGGGAAAAATAATATAGGGAAACTAGGCCACCACATGTTCCCCCAGCGCACATTTAAAAACTATTAAATCAGAGATGACTCATCAAGTGCAGAAACTAATCAGAAATGACTGAATACAGAGGAACTCTACTCACTCAATAGATGAATATATGAACCATATGCCAGTTTAGCTACAATAAGAAATATAACTTCCTAAAGGACTGGAATAATCTCTCTGTAAAATACTTGTTTGAGAAGTCAGATAGTTGAGCAGATGTTATTGAATGGGCATAGATTCAGAGATCAGTGACAGATAATTCTGAGCAAGTTTATTCAAGCCAAAGTTTTGACCCAGTAATGACTCCCTGACCATAACAGAACAACTCTACTTACCAAGTCTCTTTGCAGTTCTGCTCTCTTTGTAGTTCTGATATCCCAAATCAGAGCTAGACTGACCCTTTACTGCAACAGGTTAACTTTTTTTTTTTTTTTTGAGACAGGGTCTCCCTTTGTAGTTCAGGCTGGCCCTCAGCTCAGCCTCAAACTAACATCACAGCAATCCTCCTGCCTCTGCCTCCCCAGTGCTAGGATTACAGATGTGAGCTACCATGCCTGGCACCGTGGTATGTGGTACTGATTGCTGCTGGGCGTGAGTCTCCACACCCAGTATTATATGTGGTTACTGAGGATTGAACCCAGGTCCTGTACTTGCAATACAGGCACAGGAACCAGTGAGCTAAATCCCCAGCCCCACAGGTTAACTCTTGTTAGGGCAGTCTTCATTCAAACTGCATGAGATTATTTCAGCTGTTGCTTTGGACATAAAGTTCTTTTTGTCCTGTTCATCTAGACTTAGAGTTGTGGCTTAGAGTGGACTATCCTTCGATGTTACTGATTTTAGATAGTAGGCTCAATGGTTAATCGCTACTAAATTTGAATTGGACTTTATAGATAGATACAGAATATTTCACCCCCCAATTCAGAATATACATTCATCTCAGCTGCCCATGGGTTATTTTCCAAAAGAGACCACATGCTAGTTCATAGAATATGGTTTTTTTGAGACCCGGTCTCACTTTGTAGTTCAGGCTGGCCCTCAGCTCAGCTTCCAACTCACATCACAGCAATCCTCCTGCCTCTGACTCCCGAGTGCTGAGATTATACTCATGAGCCACCATGCCCAGCACTGTGGTACACGGTACTGATTGCTGCTGGGCATGAGTCTCCACACCCGTTTTGGTATGTGATTACCAGGGGAATCAAACCTGGGCTCTTATGCTTGCAAGACAGGTATTAGAACCACTGAGCTAAATCTCCAGCCCTCATAGAACATGTTTAAGTAAATGCAGAGCAATTGAAGTTATCGCCTGTGTACTGTCAGATCACAGTGCCTTGAAATTGGAACTGAAAACAAGAGAAATTCCAAGATCCTCAAAAATACATGGAAATTGGGCCGGGGAGTTAGCTCAGTGGTTCCGGTGCCTGTCTTGCAAGTGCAAGGACCCGAGTTCGATCCCCGGTAACCACATACCATACTGGGGGTGGAGACTCACGCCCAGCAGCAACCAGTTCCACATACCACAGTGCCGGGCGTGGTGGCTGACGCCTGTAATCCCAGCACTCGGGAGGCAGAGGCAGGAGGATTGCTGTGTTGTGAGTTGGACGCTGAGCTCAGGGCCAGCCTGAACCACAAAGTGAGACCCTGTCTCAAAAAAAAAAAAAAAAAAAACAACATGGAAATTGAACAACACTGCTAAATAACCAATGGGTCACAGAAGAAATTAGTTTTTACAATTAAATGATAATCCCAATACACCACACAGGAATTTATGGAACACAGTGAAAGCAGTTCTACAAATTAATAGCAAATTCATAACAGTGACCTCCTACACTAGGAAAACAGAGGAAGCTCAAATAAACAGTCTAATGTTAAACCTCAAACTACTAGAGAAACAGGAGCAAGACAAACCCAAGCTTGTACTAGGAAGGAAACTGTAAAAATCAGAGCAGAAATTAATGCAATGGAGACTTAAGAGAAGGATACAAAAAAATAACAGATCAAAGAGTTGGTTTTTTGAAAAGATAAACAAAATTGACAGACCCATAGCCGACCTTATCAAACAAAGGAAAGAAAAGGCTCAAATCCATGCTATTAGGAATGAAAAGAGGGAAATCACCACAGATCCAGCAGATGTCCAGAGGATAATGAACACCTACTATGAAAATTTGTACTCCAGGGCCGGGGAGTTAGCTCAGTGGTTCCGGCGCCTGTCTTGCAAGCGCAAGGGCCCGGGTTCAATTCCCCGGTAACCACATAACAATACTGGGTGTGGAGACCCACACCCAGCAGCAACCAGCACCACATACCACAGTGCCGGGCGTGGTGGCTCATGCCTGTAATCCCAGCACTCGGGAGGCAGAGGCAGGACGATTGTGATGTGAGTTTGAGGCTGAGCTCAGGGCCAGCCTGAACCACAAAGTGAGACCCTGTCTCAAAAAACCTAAAAAAAAAAAAAAATTTGTACTCCAATAAGATCAAAAACATAGAAGAAATGGATAGATTCCTAGACATACATGAACTTCCAAAGTCTAATGAAGTTATAAAAGTGTTAAACACCCCAATAAAAAAAACCTGCCAACAAAGAAAAGCCCTGGTCCCAATGCTTTATTGCTGGATTCTATAAAACTTTTAAAGAATTAACACTACTACTTCACAAACTCTTTAATGAAATCAAAAGGGAAGGAGTACTCCCAAATTCATTCCTGGAAGCAACCATTATATTGATTCCAAAAGCAGAGAAAGAGCCAACCAAAAAAAAGAGAACTACAGGCCAATCTTTGTAATGAACATTGATGCAAAAATCCTCAATAAGATACTAGCAAACAAAATACAGAGAATCATAAAGAAGATTCCACACCCTGACCAAGTTAGATTCATCCCAGGGATTCAATAATGGTTTAATATACATAAATCAATAAACGTAATAAACTGTATTAACAGACTCAAGAACAAAAACGTTATGGTCATCTCAGTAGATGTAGAAAAAGTGTTCAATGAAATCCAACACCCATTCATGGTCAGAACCCTACAGAAAATTGGAATAGATGGACTTTTATCTCAACCTAATAAAAGCTATTTATGAGAAACCAACAGCCAGCATCATACTTAAAGGTCAAAAACAAACCTTTTACATTAAGATCAGGAACAAGACAAGGATGTATACTGTCACTACTCTTGTTCAATATAGTGCTGGAATCATTAGCCACAGCAATTAGACAAGAAAGAAATAAAAGGAATAAAGACAGGAAATGAAGTTAAAGTGTCATTATTTACTGATGACATAATACTCTATGTAGAATAGCCTAAGAACTCAGCCAAAAGACTGCTAGACTTAATCGGCAAATTTAGTAGCATAGATAAATACAAAGTCAACACTCAGAAATCAATAGCCTTTGTATTACAAACAACAGACTCATTGAGAGAAATTGAGCAATCAATTCCTTTCACAATAGCATTCAAAAAAATGAAATATCTAAGAATCAATCTAAGGAAGGAAGTAAAAGACCTCTGCTCTGAAAACTATAGCACTCTGAAAAAGGAGAGAGAAGAGGATATCAGAAAATGGAAAGACATCCCTTGTTCCTGGGTAGGAAAAACCAACATTATCAAAATTGCTACACTCCCACAACTATTATATAGAATCAGTGCAATCCCAATTGAAATCCCAACAACGTATTTCACAAATCTAAAGAAAGTAATCTAAAAATTCATCTGGCACCACAAGAGACCTAGAATAGCAAAAGCAATTCTAGGCAACAAGGACATGGCAGGGGGTATCACAATCCCTAACTTGAAACTATACTACAAAGTCACTGTAATAAAAACTGCCTGGTACTAGCAAAGTAACAGACCCAAAGATCAGTGAAATAGATTAGAAGATCCAGGGGGCCGGGGAGTTAGTTCAGTGGTTCTGGCGCCTATCTTTTGCAAGCGCAAGGACCCGGGTTTGATCCCCGGTAACCACATACCATACTGGGCGTGGAGACTCACGCCCAGCAGCAACTAGTTCCACATACCACAGTGCCAGGCGTGGTGGCTCATGTCTGTAATCCCAGCACTCAGGAAGCAGAGGCAGGAGGATGCTGTGATGTGAGTTTGAGGCTGAGCTCAGGGCCAGCCTGAACCACAAAGTGAGACCCTGTCTCAAAAAAAAAAACCTAAAAAAGATCCAGAAACAACTCTAGAATAAATGGAGTATTCTGTTCTCTACCATAAAGTATGATATGTTTCAGCCATTTATACTGAAATGGATGTACCTTGAGGACATACTCATAAATGAAATAAATAGGTCACAGGTGTGTAAATACCATATCTTTTCTCTGGTATGAGAAACTGAAGATGTAAGTGAGTTCTAGAATTTATAATAGATATTGTAAAATAGAAAATATTGAAAGGGAAAAAGGGAGTGGGTGTAAGTAACAAGGGGAAAGAAAAACCATGGGATGGTAAAAAAAATAAATAAACTTCTGTATATAGAGGGAGACGGATAGTAGGGTTAGCAGGAAAATGGGAAAAAATCAGAAGTGTCATATACTGGTATAAATTCTTAATATTAAGTGTGGTCATGATGTGTATATAAAATGTACCAATAAAATCAAAAGAAAAAACATGAGATATACTTTATAAATATAGGTAAAGAACTAGAAGCACAGCTGGCAATTGTTAATAGCCAACTACAATTTAATGTTCACTCTGCTCTGATTTTCCAGGCTTTATTTCTCATTCCTTCTCACTCGAGGAACTGAAGTTCATTTATCATCACGTACTCCCTGATCTGTCGGACAAGGTCTTGGTTGATGTTGGCTCCAGACTTGGCACAGTCCTTTACGGGGTAAAGTCCAGCTTATGGACATGCTCAACATTTGGAAAATGCTTTCTTCTGCTAGCAACAGCTTTGCCTGCCACCATCCAAGGTGACAGCTTGGATTTATTTATCAAAGTAGCAGAATAAGGTTAAAGTAGTATAACATAGGCAAGATCCTAAACTCTATTTGATGGTAGTAGTTGAGTGGGGAATTTCAAAGACCAGCTGTCTGGTTTCTTTTGTCTCTGCAACAGAAATGATGTGGATATATATCTAAAGGAGAAGTATGTGACACCTGTAACACATTGCCATGTTGTCAGCCAACACTGTTTTCTAACCTCTTGTTTTAATTTGTACTGTACTAAAACAAAGTATGCTGAGGCTGATAAGAACTCGTAAAACTGGCAAATTTATTTGGCGTAGGAGGTCCCTGAATGGCCATAAGCAAATCACTTAACGGGTTTTTAATTCCTTCTCCATAAATGAGTAACTAAGTGATGTCTAAGGACACATCTTGTTCCAATTTATGTGATCTGAAGTTGGAATGTAGATATTTGTTTCTGAAATATTCCTTTAATGTGGCTTTTTGAAAAACTTCAAATCATGAATATTTCTAAATTCTTAAATGGTTTTATCAAATATCTGAAGTGTGTTTCTGTTTTTCATTAGTACACTTTTTAAAACATGTGGCACACAGCATTTGAGGCTTATGCCAGAAGTGGGCAGTTGGTTCTGAGCACTGTTTCCTGCTTCAAACAGAAGCAGTTAACTCTTTAATGCTGAATTATTTTCCATTATTACATTTCTGTTCTTTAATTAGGATAAACAGCCATAATAGAAAATGTACAGTTAGGCCGGCAATGTAATTCATTGGTACCTCACCTGCCTGTCACGTGCAAGGTCCTGAGTTTGATCCTCAGTATCAGAAAAAGAAAAGTAAAAGGGAGGGAGAAAGGAAAGAGGGAGGGAGGGAAGCAGGAAGGAAAGAAAGAAATAAAAAGAAAAGAAAGGAAAGGAAAAAGAAAAAAGTGGAGGTGGTATTGTTTTGGGTTAAGGTCTCTAGGTTGCCCAGCCTGGCTTCCAACTCCTAGGCTCCCTCCCAGCCCCCTAAGAGCTGGGATTGTAGACATGGCCCACCCTGCCCAGCTTGCCTGGTGGTTTTGTTTGGAGAAACATTAGAAATTATGATTGCTTGCTATATTTTGCTCACTCTACTCAACTTTCTGATTTATTAAAATATGGAACACTAAAATATTTGTAGCTTTGCAGATAGTGATAATAACCAAGTGCATCGACATATTTCTTTACATTAAGCCACTGATTCAATAAAAAAATTTTGGACTACTTACATATGCACTGTTAAACATACTGTAAAAATCCATACGTGATGGGCATGGTGGTGCCCATCCTTAATCCCCACACCCAGAGAGGCTGAGACAGGAGGATAACAAGTTCAACCCTCTGAGAGACTTAGTTAGTTATCAAAACCCTGTCTCGAGCTAAAAAACAATGAGAAAGACTAGGAATACAGCTCAGAGTGAAGGCAGTAGGTTTAATTCTTAGTATTGTAAAAACAAAATTTTTTTAAATTCTCTGATAGCCCTAATTCGGATTTGGTTTTTACATATTACTTTTATTATTACAAGCAAAAATAGACATATAACAATGCATAGTCAATTCCTGGTAGCCTTATGACCTGATTGGTTGTCTTTGACAGGCGCCAGACACTGGACTGATTCCCTAAATCCATCAGTGCATATCTAAGGCCACCTCCCCTAGTGTTAGGCTGTGCATGATTTTTCATTAGATTCACCAGTGCCCAACTCCTGTCTGGCTTTCTTCTAGTAACTCCCATGATGATGCAAATAACCATGAAATGGGAATTAATAAACTACAATCAAGACTTCGACCAGTATGACTAAGTTTTGGAGACTGTAATTTTCATGAACTATAAGATCTTATTTATCTCTTATTTTTTTACTGTTTGATTTTTTTAAAATATGACTTTTACACTTTCAAGGAGAAATAAGCTAGTAATTAAAAGTTAATAATTTGCTTCATAATGTACCTTCTTTTTTTAGGGTTACCTTTATAGTTCGGCAAAACAGCTGTATGGAGTAGAACTGAATGGAGATTTTTGCCAATTACAGGAAATGGTCATTAAAAAATACCAGTTTAGTGACAGAATAAAGGTACTCTTCTTTTTAATTTTTATTAGTATACATTTGTAGTACTTGATGATTACATTCTTCATGGGTGTTGTTACACATACACAACACATCTTAATTCTTTTTCATCTCTTTCCTCCCCACTCTCTCCATTTCCTAGTCCTCTCTCTCCCTTTCCAAAAGAAAGGTACTTTATATTTTCTGTTATCTGTGTTAACTTAGCTAAAACTTTTTTACATTATTTTCTAACTTACTCTTGTTTGATGTTGTGTAGAAATAGATTAAGTTGACTTTTTTTTAAGGGTTGACAAAGTTTATTAGAAAAAGTAAAATTGAAAAGTGAGGGAGAAACTGGCTCTGCAGAGTGAGCTGGGGCTGAGTAAAAGGTGAAAAGCAAGATAAAAACACTCGAGGTCACAGGGCGGGCTGTGAAAACCACAGTATGGTGAGTTAGCCTCATATTTTAAAATGTTAATATAGATGAATTGTTGTAATTATATTCAATCACATATTGTTTTTTGTCTCCCTAAGTTTTTTAGAAAGTAAAATTTTTCTTTCATTTTTTAACTGGTTTTGTTTTGTTTTATTTTTTGAGATAGGGTCATGCTGGCCTGGAACTCACTATGCAGCCTAGGCTGGCCTCACACTTAGGGCAGTTCTCCTTTCTCACCTAGAATCTCAAATGCTGAGATTACAAACATGCTCCACCATGCGCAGCTTTTCGTTTGCTCTGTATCTACTATAATTTTGTTAGCAGCGTTTTCTAAACCTTAGAGCTTGCTTAAAAATGTATTACTCATTTCTTTATTTTGGTTTTTTGAGACAAGATTTCACTCTGTAGTTCAGGCTGAGCTTGAACTAACAGTGTAGTTCAGGTTGGCCTCGAACTCCTGAGATCCTCCTGCCTCAGCTTCCCAAGTGCTGGGACTATAGGCATGTGCCACCACACCTGGCCCAGAAATTATCTAATTAAGCTATAAATGTTGAAACTAAACAAAAGGGCTATTATCTTTTCCTAAACTTTCAGAGACTGTGACAAATGCCACAGGATAGCAATTCATGGAGAAGGATGCCTCAGCAGGAGCCAGTAGTGACGAACCTATGCCACACATGGTGTTTTTCTTCTAAGACAAAAGATGTTAATGTATGCATTGTTTTGTCTAAACTAAATTCTCTGTGCTCAGGTTTAATTGCAGTGCTGGCACTTTGTGATGAGCCAGTGGATTTTAAGTTTTAGTTTGGGCACTCAGCCTCTACAGGGTTTGCAATCACTGAGTTGGGCTGTGGCAGAGGTTTTCTTCTCTTAGTATACTTGCGAAGAAAAATGTCAAGGAATTTTGGGTTAATACAGTCATCCTTCATGATGTACACTTCTAATGGCAATACAGAGAGGTACTGAGGATTTCTGATGTTAAGGCAATCCACCATTAAAAGATATCACAGTTAGCTAAGCGTAGTGGTATACACCTGTAATCTCAGCACTCTGGGAAGTGGAGTCAGGAGGACTGCAAGGGCAAGCTCAGCCCAGCAACTTAGTGATTTAGCAAGACCCTCTCACAGGACAAAAAGGGCTGGGGGTGTGCTCCATTCCCCTTTTTTTAATAAGGAAAATTATTTTAATCCTTTCTCATCCCATCGTTTCCCATATATATCTTAAACTTTGAGAAATAAATGATGAGAGTGAATTATTCAATTAAATTCATGGGTTTTTCTCACTATCCCATGGGTCATAAACTGTAACAAACTGCTCATACATGGTAACAACCACATATCAGGAATATATATTAGGATCTATTAAGAATCATAGTTTATAAAAGGATACTCAAATATTTCCTTGTTTTAAAAATGATGATAAAATATAAAAATTTGTGTTTATTTTCATTTTTTAAAATTTTTACCTTTCTTATTTTTTTTACTTTTTTAGAGGGGTACCTTTCACTTGCAAACCAGGCACAACACCACTGAGCGAAATCCCCAGCCCTACCCCTTACTTTTAAAAAAAACAGTAGGCAGACATATAGTCTGCCATGCACTTCTCCTGGCTTGTGGCTTCAGGGGCCATCAGCAATCCCAAAAGGCATTGCTACTTTAACAGTTTCCTGCCTTAAAGCTACAGACAGATGTTGGATGTGAGGGGCCCTAGAGAGTCTGGGATTATTTTCAATAGTGTCTGTTTAGATTCAGCTAGCCTTGAAAGGCTCAGTCTGCTTTTGTATTTGTTTTGTTGTTGTTGTTTGGTTTAGAAATTCTTGTCTTGTTTGCTCATACCTGAGAAAGGTTAACGAGAAAGCGGGTTAAAATTTGGAGCACTTGAGTGAGGATAGTTCCCTGTCGCTTCACTTTGAACAGTCCTGTTAGGTGGTCAGTAAGGTATCTCTCCGGCGCTGGCTAAGAGCCTGGAGAAAACCTTGCAGGCTCTTAGCTGAATGGTGAGCAGGGTCCTGGAACTGAGTGGGAGAGGGAAAGAGTTACAGGGTGGGCTCTCTGCGTTTTGTGTGCACGTTTGCCTCATTATTTTCATGATATTTCCCTTTCCTTCACCAAGGCCTGGTCCCTTCAGACCAGGACCCTCCCCAGAAAACAAACCTCTATTCTCTTGCTCTTAAGCAAATAAATGTGTCTTCATTTTCTCTTACATATGGTCTGCATGTCTTGAGTCTGTCCATTTTTGAGGTATGTATTTTTTTAATTGTCTTGCTTTTTTAGACAATTAATACATTCAACTGAATTTTAGAGGAAAAGTCAGACAAGACCAATTAGCATAGTGTATTAGTAGTTTACTTGGACATCTGATTTTATTATTTTTATATCTTCCCATTTGATTCTGTGATTCAGGACAGATTTTCCATTTTTTTGTCAAAAAACTGACCGTGTAAGAGTACAAACCTAGTTGATAATAGAGCCACAGTTTGAACCTACATCCTTACAACTTGTGATACAGTTATAGTGGAAAAAATCTGAATTCAGAGTTAAGAGAACCCAAATAAGACTAAATAAATAATTCTTTCTAAAATCTTTACAAGTTTTTGTTTTGTTTTGTTTTTTTGAGACAGGGTCTCGCTTTGTAGTTCAGGCTGGCCCTGAGCTCAGCCTCCAGCTCACATCACAGCAATCCTCCTGCTTCTGCCTCCCTAGTGCTGGGATTACAGGCGTGAGCCACCACACCCGGCACTGTGGTCTGTGGTACTGATTGCTGCTGGGCGTGAGTCTCCATACCCAATACTGTATGTGGAGTTACCAGGCGCGGGTATGATCCTCCTTACCCAGAGGATCGAACCTGGGTCCTTGCGCTTGCAAGACAGGCACCAGAACCACTGAGCTAAATCCCCAGCCCAATCTTTACAAGTTTTTAGTGTTGCTATAAATTATGTATCTGCCATAGGCATTAACATTCTCTCATTCTCACAAGGGTTAACCTCCCCTAATGCTTTGTACCAACAACAAACCAACAGCTATTTAGTATTTAGTTAATTTTGAGACAGGGATTCTCTTTGTAGTTCAGGGTGGTCCTGAACTCAGCCTCAAATTCATCAACCCTCCTGCCTCTGTCTCCCAAGTGTTGGGATTACAGGCATGAGCCACCATGCCCAGCCCTGTAGTATGCAGTACTGATTGCTGGTGGGCATGAGTCACCAGCCCAGCCTTGTTGTATGTTGTTACTGGGGATGAACTCAGGACCTTGTGTTTGCAAAGCAGGCACCAGAACCACTGAGCTAAATCCCTGGCCCCATCAGCTATTTCTTTTGCCATGTGTGATACATTGCCTTTGTTCTCTTACCTGAACTCATTCCTCTGTAGGTGATCCATGCAGACATCTGTACCCAGGGCTCACTGCTGCACAGTGCTGATGTTGTTATAATGAATAATGTCTTCGAGTACTTTCTTAATGAGACAGAACAGGCCAGGTATGTTATTTATTCAAGTAAAAAATAATCCATTACTAAAATATATCCAGCAAGGTATGAAGAGATTATCATGATAGAAATATTTTCATATTAAACTTTTTAAAATTAGCATCAACTGTGAGATGATTATTTTAATAAGGAAATGTATTTTATATATTATATATATATATATGCATGACAAAATAAAAACAAACTTTAACTTTGTAAAATATTGCACCTAATTTTTGACAGATATAAAATGATTACATGACTCAAGTACTTGCTAGCAGCCATGGATATAATTAGAAAACAATTCCCAGTTCTTTATGTTTATTCTCTCCTATTTCATTTTTTTTCTTCTGTGAAATTGCTATTATATGACAAAATAATGGAAATCAACTAAAGCCTATAAGTGAATTTAAAATAAAATATAGGAGTGTTAACCTAGAAAGCTGATTATCAAACTTAAATTATTCTTAGTAATAATACCTCCCTAACTGGATGTCTTAGCTACTTTTCTTGTTTTTGAGACAAAAAAAAAAAAGTGACACCCAAAGATAAAGGAGGAAAGTGCTGCTTAGCTCATAGTATGTAGAGGTTTCATTCATAGTGGGCTTCTCGAGGCAGGGTGGCATGGTATTAGGCGTCACAGAGGGGAAACAGTTTATGGCAGGCAGAAGGCAGCAACAGCAAAGTAAGCACTAACAGCAGCCTTCTCTCTGTCCTGTATATTATATGCAGGCTACACAGGCTTAGGACAAGGAGCACTCACACCTAGGGTGGGCCTTCCTGTATTACCCACACTCAGAACTACATCAGATCAATCAGTGGACTAATGTAGTAATCACACACCCTCAATCCCAGCATCATACATTCTAGATCCAGCCTCCTCTAAAAAAAGTCCCACCTGTGACTACATGAGACTTTAAGGGATATCTAGATATAAACCATAACACTGGTGTGATAGTGCATGCCTGTAATCCCAGCACTTGTGAGATCACAGTGAGTTCAAGGCCTGCTTGGGCTATGTAGTGAGTTGCAGAACAGCTTGGACTATATAGCAAGACCTTGGCTCAAAAAACTAATGGTAGTAGTCATGTAGTAGTAGTTATGGCTCTTACTCCTAAAGTTTATTCCACTCTTGAAATAGAGGAAAAAGTAAAAAAACTCATGACCACTTCTGACTCTCCTGCCACAATTGATGCTTTGTGGTGCATCAGGACATATAGGATCATTCTAGATAGAAAATTCTTGTAGTATATTCTAAGATACTGTTTCTTTGGCCAGATAAGCTTGCTGTTTTCCAATGTATCATAATAGTTTGTAAGAACTCTAGATTCAGGAAAGTCCTTTTCCATAGATATGAAAAGGAATTACACTAATAGGTTTGCATTAGTGGATCAGTAAGTAAGGTTTCCACTACACAGAAATTAAAATGCACAGATTTATAAACTAAAATGGAACACTGAATAGCCAAACCTTATTCTACTACTTTACTTCTTCACCTTCTGTACATTTTCTGTCCCTCTGTCCCTCTCCCTCTGTGTCACACACATGCACGTATGCACACACACACATACACCAGGGATCTTACTACATTAAGATCACTAGGAAATTAATAGTTCAGGGGCTGGGGAGTTAGCTCAGTGGTTCCAGAGCCTGTCTTGCAAGCGCAAGGGCGCGGGTTTGATTCCCCGGTAACCACATACAATACTGGGTGTGGAGACTCACGCCCAGCAGCAACCAGTACCACATACCACAGTGCCGGGTGTGGTGGCTCACGCCTGTAATCCCAGCACTCGGGAGGCAGAGGCAGGAGGATTGTGATGTGAGTTTGAGGCTGAGCTCGGGGCCAGTCTGAACCACAAAGTGAGACCTTGTCTCAAAAAAAAAACCTAAACAAAAAAGAAATTAACAGTTCAAACAATTTAAAATGGAAGCTGGTTCAGTAGAAAGCTAATTATATAGTCTTAGCTTAGTAAGATTGCTGGTGACTTTTTTAAGTCACATATTAAGTACCATCAATGTTTTCATTATAGTGCCTTCTTTAAACATAATTTCCAATGGCTAAAATATGATTAGAGAGTCAGAGAGTCTGAGCCAGGAGGATCACCACATGTTCAAGGCCAGCCTGAGCAACATAGTGAGTTCCAAGCCTGAGAGATCCTGTCTCAGAAAAAAGAAATATAACACATAAAACCTTTTTGTCTTTGTTTTTTAACAGTGGCAAAGTTTCACATTTATTAAAGGTAGGAAAACACAGAAGGGTAAAGGAACACTGGGCTCTGTAGATTGAGTGTGGTCTGAGTCAAAAAGGGAAAAAATACACCCTACACTGTAAGGTGGACTACCACAAAGAGACCCGGAAGCCTTGCCTTTTAAAGTTAGTTATCACAGGCCAAAATGTTGCGTAACTGTTGAAGAATGAAGTATGACCAAGTTTGTGTTTTATAAGAAGTTGAAAGAGAGAAATACCTAAAGTTCTTTGGAGGTTCGTTATCTGAAGGTTCTGGATGCTGAGGAAAGATAAAAAGCTATTGATAAACTTGTCCCAGAAAATACTGCATTTTAGGTTGTTTCAAAAAACTTTCTTGATACATTCACTCCTAAACTCTGTGTAACTCACTCAGTAAGTAATTGAACACGTGATGTCCTTTAGACACATCTCCTGAATTAGTGTAATGCAACAAATTCTAAATATAGAAATGTTATAGTTTCTTGGGGTTAATTATTTTCTTTGTGAATGACAATTTAGAGGTAAGTTCAGATAGAAGATACAATGAAGCATTATGGTATTACAGTCATTCTGAGAAAATTGGTCATTTATCTATAATTCAGTTTTGTAACATTGAAAAAACAGATAGTGCAACATATTAACTCCAAAAATTTGTGATGTTCTTTGTTTTACTTTGGTTTGATTTTGTTGTTGTTTTTGGCTTTGAAGTACGGGCTTTGACTCACCATGTAGCCCAAGCTAGCCTCAAACTCAAAGTAATCCGCCTGCCTCAGCCTCCCCAGGGTTGGGATTACAGGTTCATGGTGCTATGCCCAGCTTCAGATTTGTAATCTTAACTGCAATCTGAGGATAAGTGGAATGTTATTACTGTAGGAGTTGGTATGTAAGAGAAAACCCAAGAAAGCTTCAAGCTTTAGAATAAGGTCAATCTCATTACAGGTAACATCTCAAATTTGTAGAACAATTTTTAGTTGTTTTTGTTTGTTCATAGTTTCAGTTTGGTTTTCTTGTACTGGTGATTGAACCCAGGAACTCATGCATGCTGGCCAAACTCAACCACTGAGCTCCCTTGGCCTGTTTTGTATTTTCAGATAAGAATATGGAGTGATATCCATGGTTGTTTTGATACAACACTAAATTACCTTGGACTAGCCTTGAATTTGTGATCCTCCTGCCTCAGCCTCTGAGTGGCTGGGATTATAAAGGTACACTACTGCACCCAGCTAGGGGTACTTTTTAAACTAGAAGTTGCAGCCAGGTACAGTGGCAGATACCTAAAATACCAACTTCTTGGAAGGATGACTTAGAAGGTTTAAGAGTTTAAGGGCACTCCTGACAATTTATTGAAACCTGTCTCAAAATTACCTATAAGCTGGGCTGGAGATGGAGCTGAGTGTAGAGTTCCTGCCTAGCTTGTGCAAGCCGCTGGGTCCAGTTCTATGTACACACACACAAATCAGTGTGCATTATATTGATAAAATAGACATAACCACTACAGTGATAGCTCTGAGAAATAGCAGCCATGGATACATTAGAAAGCAATTCCCAGTTCCACACCATATACTTGGCTTCTTATATTAAATAATCTTATAAAATATGTCACTTTTAGGAGAACAAAATAGCTGTAGTCAAAACACAGTGACATTGAACCACTTCCCAACTTCATATCCAGCCTAAGTAAAAGAACATTTTATAACTTTCTTAACAAATGCCAGAGCTTACTAGGCTACTGACCATTACCGTAACCAGTGGAAGAAGCACTCCTGCCACCTGCTGTCCTCTTCTTGGCTCATCCTGGCCTCCCAGTAGTAGGGTTCCCACTCAGACACACGTACAGACAGAGTAGGGGTCCCACTCAGACACACACAGAATCCAGTTTACGTGCACACTGAAGGATGCAGAGCTTGCCCTCAGGCACATGCACACGCACAGGCCCCCGTCCTGCTTTAGAGCCGGCCAGTCCACTCATATTCCCAATGCCATATTATCCTGGAGGTCTCTCAGGGAAGTTCCCACAGCCACACTGAATATGAAAGATCTGATCTGCATATTACACTCTTAATCTTCAGCTCTGGCCTTTCTGCTTGTTCAGTTTCCAGGGCTAATGCAACCTCCGTCCCGAGGTATCTCAACCTTGTTCCTGTGCGTAGAAATAATTCTGTTGCTTCATAAAGAAGTTAAGGAGCTTTCACTGCTGGCCCAGCTCTGACAAGGGGCACAGTCGCTGGATTGTGTGCTAAGAGTAGTTTTATCAAGCTCTGACTTGTAGATTTGTTCACAGTACTTGTACTAACCTGAATCCCCATCTTGTTAATCTCCTCAGTACTTTAACCACAATTTTGCCACCGCCCTTTCAGGAACTAGAGAATTTGCCAACACATAGTACATTGCTTCAGTACTGTTTCCTGTGGGCAAACATTTTTGCCCATCTACATTTCTAGCTGTTCTCTGTGCTGCTGCATTCTCGTTCATTCTCTCTCTCTTTCTCTCTCCTCTCTCTCTCTCTCTCTCTCTGCTTCCCTCCCACTATCTCATAAAATCTAAAGTAGTGGGGTTTGTTTTATTTGGTTTTGCTGTGCGAGTTTTTTTTTTTTGAGACAGGGTCTCACTTTGTGGTTCAGGCTGGCCCCAAGCTCAGCCTTGAACTCACATCACAGCAATCCTCCTGCCTCTGCCTCCCGAGTGCTGGGATTACAGGCGTGAGCCACCACACCTGGCACTGTGGTATGTGGTGCTGATTGCTGCTGGGGTGAGTCTCCACGCCCAGTATGGTATGCGGTTACTGGGAATTGAACCTGGGCCCTTGCGCTTGCAAGACAGGCACCGGAACCACTGAGCTAACTCCCTGGCCGATGCTGTGCATTTTTTTAACCTGGATGGTAGAAGCATTGATAGAGGTGCTTTGCATTCAGGGTTTGTTTGTTTGTTGTTGTTGTTAACTACTATTTTTCTAGTGCAGTTTTAGAAAAGGAAAGTAGTTCCCATATACTGTACCCCTACAAATGCCTCGTCTTCTCCATTACCAGCATTACCACCAGAGTGATCCACTTGTTACAGTGCACGAGTCTGTGACACACCATATTCACCCAAAGTCCATAGTTAGAGTTCACTCTTGGTGTACAGGCTGTGGATTTGAATGAATGCATGGGGACGTGCATCTGCCATTAATACCATGCCACCCATAGTTTTTCTCCAAAAGCCCCGGATATCGTGACTTTGCTCTCTGTCCATCCTTCCTCTTCCCTCACCCTGGAGCTTTTTACCATCTCCACAGTTCTACTGCAGCCAGGATGTTCACATAGTGATATGTATTTGAGCTTCCCCCTTGTCTTCATGGCCAGTAGCTCATTTTGTTCAAGTGTAGAACACTTTGCCATCATCTCAATGCTCCGCAGCTTATCAGCTGAGCCACTCAAGGAGACTGTTACTTCTGTCTTTTGACAATTAGGAGAAAGCTGTTCTAAACAATCATACGCAGATTCTTGTGTAAGCATGTTTCCAACTCTTTGGGTAGATACAAGGGGCACAGTTGCTGGATTGTGTGCTAAGAGTAGTTTTATCAGGAACCACCGAGCTCTTGCAGAGTGGCGGTATGTTTTACAGTCCCGTGTGCAGTGAATGAGAGTGCTTGTTGCTCCACAGCTTTGCCAGCATTTGATTGTTCTGGACCTTGTCCTCTAACAGCGATATCCGTGGTTGTTTTGACATAACAGTTTTTATGTTTTGTAGCACCTGGGAGTGTGTCAGCTCTAACCTAAGGAAGCCAGGATCACTACTAGTGACAGTACCAAGTCTGGAAGACTCTCTGTCAGGTCTTCAGGTATGTCAGCCAACTCTGCAGTATTTTTATTGTCAAAACTTCTCTCTTGTTTTTTTCTCATAGCTATTACAGTAAATATTTTAGAAATGTTCTGTCTGGAAATAGTGGCAAGTGACAGAATGGCAAGACCTTATTGCTTAAGCACTGGTTTGTGGTTTATTTCCTGGCTTGAGAGCTCTGAAATTATAATACTTATATGGTTATAAATTCCCTTGCTTCTCTACCCAGTTTTTCTGTGGGGTCATGGTTTTAGGTTAACAAACATTATTGACTATATTTAGAAGGTTTAGATCACCCATATCATCACTATGTCCCTTAGAATGAAAGGAAATTTGTTCTTCCAGGCTTTGGAATCAGATGAGCAAGATGCAAGACTGCATACTATGT